>JAUZND010049665.1:0-42468 GCA_034780555.1 Coelogynopora nodosa | reverse complement strand
AATAAATTATTTATGAAAATAATAAATTATTTATGAAAATAATAAATTATTTATGAAAATAATAAATTATTTATGAATATAATAAATTATTTATGAAAATAATAAATTATTTATGAAAATAATGAGTTATTTGTGCAAAACGACTAATTAAAATAGAACATTTAAATTATTATTCAAATTGTACGTTTTGTATAACCAAATAGTATCACAAAAGAATATTCTAAACTTTGGAATAAAGGCACCGCTGGCTTTACCTCCCTGTATCGTATTTAATAAATCTTGAATGGCACACTATATTTGTAGTCCTGATTGCCGTGGTCACCGAAGAACAGGTTCGTTGCCCGAATCACGAGTTGGAACGACCCTGATCCGAACTGAAATGGAGCCGGTATTTTCTTACCGTGCCAGTCGAAAGCTTTAAAGTACAGAGCCAATTTTAACCACACAATCTGTCCTTCCGAGTAGATGGGTCTCACTTTGTAACCATTGCCCATGTCGGAGAATTCACGCAGACCTTGTTCGAAGAAGTATTGAGAAAAATCAATAATTGTACTTAAATGATCGATTACTACCATTAAGGTATCTCTAATCAATTTGTAAGTAGTAAAATCAAACTCAGCTACCTCGGCCTATTCAGAATACCCATTGAAATCCTGCATATCTGACATTGCATGGTCCTAATGCATCGTATTTGGAAAAATCACTAATTGTACTAGAATGATCGATTACTACCAATAGAGTACCTCTGATCAATTTCTATTTAGTGTAATCGAACTCTGTGACCTTGAATTAATCGGAAACGACCTTGACTTTGTTTAAATCGGTCAATAGGAAGCCATAGTAATCAAAAAACTAATACTCGATTCTGATTGGCTAAACATTTTCAGAAAAATGTTGGCGTGAAAACTCAGAAACATTTATACTGAAATGGGGGGTCAAAGGTCATTAAAGGTCAACAGAGGGGGCGAATCGACTATTCCTATACTACTTAAGTAGTGTAAAAATATTTATGTAATATTTTTAGTCATTATACAAACTTTGATTGTCATAGGTTACTACCCTAAAAAGTTAAACCCAATGAAAAATTTCGGTATATTTATATGATCCATAAAATCAGTCTTCGATAAGCACTTTTTAGAAAAACGTCCATTAAAATGTAAATGCTGTATTATAGCTAGCCCGCAACATTGTTGGTAAATATTCATTAGTTGAAAGACTAAAGGAATTTATTTATTTTTTGAACCGTACAATATGCGAGTAGACGTATTTTGCACATGTTTCTAGATAGTTTGTTTTATACATGATTGTGATTATAATATATATATACTGTATTATATAATTATGAACCAAAACTTATTCGCCAGACTCCTCGTGATAAAAGATTAATATACTCATATTTCTCCATAAGATGTAATTAGTTATACTACAGTGCGGTATTTATAACGTTAAATATTTTACATTTTCTATAAGAAAATTAAATCAATAAAAATATAAATAATTAAAATTTATGCTTATTTCCATTTTTAATAATCTTTAGTTATAGTATATATGTACTACTGATACTTTAGGTAGTAGTAAATATATTTTTTGTTAAATAATACTCATGTGTTTGTCAAACGACTCAGTGTTTTATCGGAGCTTTCCAGAATTAAAGTTTTCCAGAAAATGATGACGTCTATTCACGGAGACATACCAGGGGTCCACGTCTACATTTATGAACTATTTATTTTCTCTCGGAATAAAAAGGCACACGTAGCTGTTCTAGAGAAGATTTGTCAAGGTTTAGCTACTACTGGAGTTTTGAACAGGGAAAAATGTAATTTCATGAAATCCAAGCTAACGTTTCTACTCCATATTTGGTCTGAAACTGGTGTACGCCCTAATCCAAAGAATATAAAATACAAAGAATATAAAGTCGCAGCTCTATATTCTTTGCCCTGATCTCTTAAAGCAATGTCTGAAATGCCATGCACAGGGAATAATTTTCGTAATTTGTTGATATTATTATTCGAAAAATACAACCCAGCCTAGTTCCACTGAAAACCTCCTTGAAATGCCGTTTCACGTCCCCGTATTATTGTAATTCCTGGAGATACCCTCCTACTGACGAGGAGATTCGTAGTTTTTTAGGATTAACAAGTTATGTAGGTAGTAATGCAACTCCTAATTTTAGCGACCTCATTTCAGGTAGGTATTGTCGGGTCAGATAATAGAATGCTCAATTTTTAGACGCAGAAAACAAAGCATTTGATCTTGTAAAGGCGACTTTACTTTCTTTTCAGGAGCGCGTATATTTTAACAACAATTTATCTAACTTCGTACAAGTTGATGTTTCAGAAGAAGGTATTGGTGGTGTTCTTTTGCAAAATGATAAACCCGTTATTTATGTGTAGAGAAAATTTGAATATATTGAGAAAAAGCACTCAAAAATTGAGCACGAATATTAGCACATTTTGAGCCCGAGCACGAGATTGAAAGACTAAAAATGTGTCTTTTAGTACAATACCAATTTACAGTTTTTTTCAAAAGGGTGAAATGCAGTACCCAAATAAAAAAACTATTTTTACCGGATGAATCACCTTTTTTTCACAGAATGATCACAAACATTTATTGCAAATAATTAAAAAACTAATCGATAAGTTGTTGAACAGATTACAAAGGTGGTTATTTAACATTCAGCACTTCAAATTCTATCTTATATACATAATTGGCAAAGAAAATCATATCGAAGATGCTCTATCACGTAATTCTCTTGCTAATATTCCACCTGCTAATGCAGAAACATGCCAATATGACGAAGAGATAAAATTAGTTCTCCGTGTTATGCAGGAAAACTGGCCTGAAAAATATCGCAGTCAGTTAAAAGCTTTTTATTGTTTTAAAGAGAAATTGAATTAAAAAAGGTGTTTACATAGGGGGGGAATGAAGATTCTGTTGTATTATTAAAAGCCGATAAAGTCATTATACCAAAGACATTGCGTGAAAAATTGCTTACGTTCAAGTACATGAAGGACATTTGGGAACTAAAAAAATTAAAGAATGTCTATGCATACTGGCCGGAGTTTTCAAATGACATTGATTTGTTTGTGAAGAGGTGTAACTCATGCACTGTTTATCAGAAAAATGCCGACAAAGCTCCTTTAAAGGTAGTAGCTAAGGAAACTAATAGTATCTATATGAAAAAGTCGGAAGAGATCTTGCGGGTCCATCTGATACAACTAATGGTAAAACATATTTGACTCTGATAGACTATATCAGCCGTTACCCTGAGGTTTTAATTCTCAGTAGAGGAACTAGAACCTCCGCTCTACACTCGCTAGGTTTGCTATACCAGCGACGGTTGTAAGTGATAATGGTACCGCCGTTTTTCAATCTAAAAAGATCTCAGATATTCGTTAGGGATTATACATATTTTTCGTGTAATTATTACCCAGCACAAGGCAATTCCACGGTCGAAAGGATGCATAGCACTGAAATGACAAAGTATCGCATGAAACAGGTGTGGATCGTATTTTTTACAATATATGCGTAGTACATCAAATGCAATAACTGGTGAAGCATCATTTAAACTATTCTTCAACAGAGATATGCGTACTAACTTCTCGAATCTAGCCGTAACAAACTAGATTAGTCCTTACTGCGCCAAAAGCGGGACGTTAAAAGAAATATGGGAAAAAAAGAGATCATGTTGTTAAATACACTATAGGAGATGCTATATATTTTCGGAAGAACCTTTTCTGTCATGAAGGAGTAGTCAGCCACGTGGCTTCGAATAACGCTTATAAAATCTATATAGTAGTAGATTATATAATCAATGCCATTTGAAAAAAAGGCTTCGTTCTCCAATAGCTATAATCCTGTAGATTGCAGAGGAGCTTATATGATCCAAAATATATAAGGATTAAGTTTCTTCTTCCTTCTCCGCTCCTTAAATAAGGAATAAGTTCATTCTTCTTTCTCTTCTCTTTGCATTTACAAGTATGTATGAAGTGAATTATATATTTTTCACACGTTTTGGTTAATTGTAATATGTACAAATATAATTTTATTATAATCTTCAGTTTTGTTATATGACATGCACAATTATTTCATTACATTGTGTATTAGTGGAATAGATGTCGTGCTTTGTACTGTATTTAATCTACTTATATTGCATTACTGTAACTATAGGGGCTCATCAATAAAATTACAGTACTGCTACATATATAAAGCAAATATACTTCCGCACAGAACAACCAGTGCACTGCTGTATTAATTACATGAGCGTTGATTGTTTCCAATAAAGAACATTATCTATCAAAAATAATTTCTGAATATTATTAGAGGGCACAACACCAATCTTCTCTTCTTTTCCTCCCTCCGCCTCTCATCCCTCTTTCTCCCACTCACTCCTATCTTCCTTCCCCTTTCTCTCCAACTCCATTATGCTCTCTTCACCTCCCTCCCTCGCTCTCTCATCAGATATGCCTCTCTCTCTTCCTCTCTTTCCTACCTGATTCTCTTTTCCTCTCGCTGTCTGCCTTCCTCCCTTCTTCTCTCTCTACCCCTCACTTCATCTGTTCCTTTACAATTTTTCTAACTCCCTCCCTCCCTTTCACTTCCACTCCCTGCGTCCTTCTCTCTTCCCTTCACTCTCTGCCTACCTCTTCACTTACAAAATGTACTTATATTTTCTGCCTATTTTCCCTTATCTTCTACCCTCACTCCCTCTTCTTTCCTTATAACTCCCATATTTTCTCCAAACAACCTACCTCTCTCTTACATAGCTTCTATATCTCTTATAGATTCTGTCATCCAAAAAGTCCTGCTTTTATTTATTGTATCTCAAATCAAAGATATCTGTGTTATATATAAGTAATAGCTTGATTTTCACAACATGCTACTCATATTTCTGCAAAACTTATTTCTGCGCTTCATTTATACTAAATTCTTTCTTTTCTCTTCTCATAGTGTAGGCTAATGATGCTTATCCTTAAATGTTAAAAAACGTGTGTGTTGTTGTTTCACTTATGTATTACTTATCCTAGTAACTGTTACTCGTATATGGTCGCCTCATATTGTCACAAATATGATTAGTATTGAAAGAGTTCCAACATATTTTACTAGATGTGAAATCTTCAAGCAACACGGAATGGACAAAGAGAACCTCTTCTTGTGTTACGAAGCATATATCCTCAGCAGACTTCTTTACGGGATTCAAGGATGGAAAGGATTCGCCGGCAAGGATGATCTTCTACGCCTCAGTTGTTTTGTTAAGCGAAGCATCAGATGTGGATTTTGCCGGACAAACACCGACTTCGAAAAGCGTGCCGCTACTGCAGACAGTAGATTATTTAATAAAATACTGTCCAATCCTCAGCACATTCTCCATCAACTGCTTCCAAAAAAACAACACACAAACAGGGACTCAGACCCAGGAAGCACAACCTTCAATTACCCACTCTAACCAACTACAACCGTAAAACTTACATAACCAGAATGTTGTTCGATTAGTCTCCTTTTTTACTTCATTACTGCTTTTACAATCTTACAAACTTACGTTATAACTTTTTATCCTAACTTTATTGTTATTATCTCACTCATTAATATTACATCGACTCGTGAATTGTAACAATTATGCGTTTGTCATTTTTGAATAAAGCCTTTATTATTATTATTATTATTAATTATAATATTGAAAATTTGATTTATTTTAGAGTCAAAAATGAAGTTATACAATGATTTTCAGACTCAAACGTTTATTAATTCAATACATGTAATATTTTCATCGTTTCATTATTTAACTTTAGAAATAATTATAAAGTAAAATATATTGACGATATATAAAATACTCTAATGTAAACAAAAACCTTAAAAATATAAGATAATAACACAATAACATTATAAACAAAATGTTATGTCAGGTTTTTACGATAATAAACTTATTGTTGTAAAGTTTTTTTATTATGACTTAAGCGATCACTCTTCAACATAATGTACTGTATATGTAATCATTTTTACAAAACACATATTTTTAGTAATAATAAAAATTATAAATGTAATACATTAAATAAAATCATTATTTTTTGGATTTTGGTTATAAAAATTTAAGTTTTAAGGTTACGTTGGATATCAAATATAATATATATTTAATAACAAATATTATTTGTTTTAAATAATAAAAGGAAACTATTAAAATATCAAAATATCCTATTCTGATTTTTTGATCTTAATTGAATCATAAATTCAAAATTTTTACCATGGAAATAGGGGTGATATACCAATAATTTTGATCAATGACATTTGAAAATCATTGTTTGGAATGAACTACTTTATTTTGAATGAACTACGTATTATTTTGAATGAACTACGTATTATTTTGAATGAACTACGTATTAATTGTATTTAGTATACAAATATATTAATTTAATTTTTGTAAAAAATTGTGTTTACAATTTTAAATCTTTAAAAAATATTAAATGTATCTTTATACCGATTTGATGTGATGGTGTCGAAGAAGACATACTCATTTGGTTAATATAAATATATCTATAATATATTCTTTGAACTAAACACATTTTAATAAATTGAGAAATGAGGTGGGCATACAAATGCTTCCTGTTATTATATGTGGGAATATATTAAACAGTTTTTAAAATTTGATCCTAATTAGAATTCGTGTCATTATTACCAATAATTTATAATAGTTGAAAATAAAAAAGCAATGGGACTTACATAAATAATAATGTTATTAAAATAAAGATGTCAAAATTATTGATGCGTAATGTTTTTTCAGATTTTTTTTATTCTGTAAATCACTCCATAGTCATATTTATAGGTATACAATTACATAAAGTTGAACATACTGATAGAGAATGTTACAAAAAACTTACAACATACATTTGTTGAAATAAATACAAAACTATTAGATTGGCTGAACTGGGCTGGATTATACTATCAAATTAACTGTTCATCTAACATAGTATGTTGGGTACTTACCCAAGCTTCCTAATATAACTATAAGTTATAAGCGTCATTATTAGTAGATTTCGGCTTGTTACGTAAACAGGTTTTATAAAAAAAAATTTTTAATATATTTTTATTTTTTGTAGAAAAATTATTACAGGAATTATCCCAGAATAATATATTGATTATATTATTTCAATTTTAATTTCTTGATTGAAGAGAGAATAATATAACATAATTTTTGGGAATCACATTCTAAAAACATATTTGTCACAAAATAGAGTTTTATATATATATTTATAATGTTAATGTATTCGTATTTCTATTACAATGTCAACTTTTTTAATGACAGGTCTTAAATCGGAAGCAAAGAAGAAAATACGGAAAACAATCATGTGTAAACTTAATCAATTTGCCAAAGTTGAGGATAATAAATGAACCTATTATAAATGAACAAGAGAATAATAAATTGCGTTAAATACTTAAAATGGTATCTAGATACACCTCTACATGATTATTCTGAACTTAGGATAACAATCAGCGGGAGTGAGAAAAGCTAACATACGAAATTAATGGGAAGTCTTAAAATATAATACAGGAGCCCATACTGGAGCCCATTACTGAGATGAAGGTTGTTGAAAGATTCGAGTCTAAGTGGGTTATACTGGTTTAAGACTAAGAAAAGTATCTAGGAATATCTATATCTTCTTAAAGAGAAAAACGTCCATGTAGACAAGATTGCAACAGAAAATACCTGAATGAATCTGGAAGATAAACGTATCATGGTGCACAGTGGAGAGTTCTGGGGAAAGAGTTTTCTATATAGAATACGAAGAGAGAGAAAGACAGAGAGAGAGACCGACACAGAGAGAAAGAGATAGTTGACAGTACTAAAGATCGCGCTTGCACCACACCTTATTTCATCGGGATAAAATTAAATCCCATTATTGTTGAGAACAAAATTAAATGAATATTATTCATGGAGGGAGTAATAGAGAAAACCAAAACCACGAAGTCACTTTCAAAAATCAACAGAATAATTAATGAATTTCCCCACTTTTGCCCCTTTATTTATAGATTTTTCAGTCAATGTGAGGAAAAATAATAGAAGTCAAAACAAATAAACAAGAAAATATACTGTTATGTAATAATTAGGACTCTCACGAATTATATTATTATGCAGAAGTACGGTATAAATTGCTGTTCATAATTAATACCACTATTCATAATACGTGTATCATACTATTCAATAAATAAGGGCATAACTATAATTTACAATCATTATCTTTATATATATCGCTAAAATATTAAAACTAAATTATATTAAAATAAGCTAAGTTCTTTAAAACACAAGATAAAATTTAATTAACATAATATGTATACACAATTATATTAAATATATGAGAATATTGTTGTACTTCATGTGTATTTTAATTAAATTAATTTTATGTATTATACAAATACATTTTTTGTATTATATTACGTATTCTAAAGGATGCAATAAGCATAACATATTATGTAATAGAAGTTCCGTCAGAGTTTTGATGGAATTGAGCACATTTTATGAAAATTTAGTAAAACTGATCAGTAATACAATTAAATTAAAACAAAACTATTTTTAATGAAAGAAAAAAAGAGACTTGTTTATTAATAAAATTCATATACTGTATATAGAGATAGATTGCATGATTACATAGCTATATTAATATGAACTTTTATTATTAATATTAAAGCTTTACAACCCTAGTTTGATAGATTTTACAACATCCAAAATACATATTAGTGCAAATGTATTCTGATTAAAAATTATGGAATATGTAAGAATGTCAATATAATTCGAAATTGATTGAATCATGATATTGATTATTATATATCGTCAACATAATATACTAACATACTAAATTAGTTGATATAAATATAACATAAATATATCACAGAAAAATGTAACCATACCTGTTGAGTCAAATTAAATATTGATAGGTTTAGAATATTTTACAATACGATACAGTCATTACTATTTTTTATTATGGAACTTTACTTAAACTAATAATAATTTATATGGCATAGTCTAGCATAGTAAAAACTATATAGAAATTCCTGTCAATGTGGGTGTAAAATTTGATGTGTATCAAACCACGCTGTGTAATTCTCTGATTTTGAAGTGTATCAGATGAACAGTGGTAGTAAGGTTAGTATTCAAAGACATCTATAATATATATACTTGTTTATATTGCTGTATATAAGCTGTTCTACAAAATCATGTTTAGATTTCAATTTAAAACTATATATATATACTTACCCATCAACCGGTTTATTTGCTGAAACAGTTGGTTTAGTTTGTTTTACCATATATTCTCTCATACCTGAAAACAAAAATGAGTATTCAAATAAGCATAATAATAATTTCAATTTATACACTTTTTTAAAAAAATTCTGGAGTTAATCTATAGATATATAATCTATTATATGATGCGAAGGTTTTTGAAGAATGAACGCTTTACAATGTATTTGCTATCTCGTCGACAAAGATATTGCGCCATTTCTGGCTATGAATATAACTTTTATATCATTCATATAATTTTATTTTATATAGATTATAAATTTATCCATTGTAAAAATATTCAAATTTTAATGATCATGGTTGACCGTACGAAGTAACCAAACACACAGTGTTTCAAATAAGCATATTGAAAAATGATTAAATTGTTATAATCGTTATTTTTATTACTACAATTTAAACATTTATGCCAAAAATATATTTTTAAGAAGAAAAAATGTTTGTCTTAGTAACTAATTGATTTTGTAAAAAAATCTATTTTGATCTTTTTAATGACTATGTACTCTACATAGCATTATATTACGGCCTTCCATCTAGTATTCCTCTAGTATTCCATCTAGTATTCCATCTAGTATTCCTCTAGTATTCCATCTAGTATTCCATCTAGTATTCCATCTAGTATTCCATCTAGTATTCCATCTAGTATTCCATCTAGTATTCCATTTAGTATTCCATCTAGTATTCCATCTAGTATTCCATCTAGTATTCCATCTAGTATTCTATCTAGTATTCCATCTAGTATTCCATTTAGTATTTCATCTAGTATTCCATCTAGTACTATCTACAATCTAGTACCATCCAGTACTATCTAATAAGTTGAGAGTATATATACTCTCTACTTATTAGATTTATAATGTAAGACGTATGTAGTTTATAAGCAATGCTGTAGATTGACCAATAAATAAAAACTTAATTTGTTAAATTTTGGTCAGATAACAGGTTGGATAAAAAACTTTTTTAGAATATACTTTTGGTCAAAGATATTGAATATTCTTATACATATTAATATATATACAATATTATTTTATATTTATATATTATTTTTTTAATTATATATAATTTATATATAATTTTTTAATTATATATAATTTATATATTTATTTATAATATTATATATATATTACTTATACAATAGTAAGATATATACAAAGTTATTCTTAATTAACAAAGTATATTTTTTTCGTAATTATACTTCTATGTCTTTGGTGCAAAACATGTTGATACAATTTGGTATATGTAATTACTAAACAATGGCTAAACACTTTTACCACAATATTTCGAATTAATTCGGTTGTCAGATCTTAATATAATATTTTTTTGTAAATCAAAATATTACATTCAGAAAAATTAAGCTTTTATATGCAACCAATTTTGTTAAAATTTAGTATAGCCGACAAAACTGAATGAAATGTACTACTTAGTTTGTAAAGAAAATTTCATATCAGCTCATTCATCAGTTTATATCACATAATAAGTTACGTTATTTTTAACAAAACGAAATTTTGATCTAATCCAAACAAAATTTAAATAATAAAAATAATTTTAAAGAATTGATACACAAATAGTTTAAAATTAGCTTATATTCAATTATTATCGTAAACTTCAGATCGCATTTATTATTAATATATGTGTTTTTGATATACTTTGGGAAACATTTTTTTATCAAAAATAAAAATAAAGTTTTTGAAATAAATTTGCACCACTATGTTAACCTCTATGAATTTAATAGAAAACGACTTTTTTTATTAATTGAAAAATGTGTCACCTTTATAGCAAATTGAAGTAGATGTTGTCCAGCAAATTATTGAAATACCTACTTTAATTGATGTTAAATACAAAATCAATAGAAAATAATTTTATTAATTTTCTTTCGTTTTTGTAAAATACTTCAATAAGAATATAGCAAATGAAAAAATAGACATTATAATTATGCATCAACTTGACCATCCCCTCTTCATTATACTTCAAAAATATATAAACCAGCTAGTGGTTCTAGGCTGTTCCAAGTTGTCGTATGCATTTTTATGTTTTAATATTTTGCTTTTGAGGTTAATCTAAAGTGTATTTATGTTTATAATTTATTTAATATATTCTAAGTGTCATGTGCTTTGTAAATATGTTTAGATATATCTAATAATATATATCATCAATTAAAAAAGGCTACATATTATTAAAATTGATAATAAAACTAATTTTCACTTTCAAAAAACGTTCGCAAACAGTCTAAGTGGGCAGAATTATTTCAACATATTGGCTCCAACGAATACTGTTGATATACGAAAACAGTATGATCTCAAAAAATATCTTGCAACGATTAATATTGAAATATTTCATAAAAATGAAACAATGAGGTCTATTTATTTTATAAAAATGTATGCATTAATTACGTTTAAAATATTTGAAAGTATTATTTTGAAACAAAATTAATACATAATGTATTTCTGTCGAAAATATTTTTTTTTCATAATATATGTACATATCAAACAATTTAAATAAGTATGAATATTTTATTCTATTAAGCTATAAAAACATAATACCAATACCACTAATCTACTTATAAATCAGAATTATTATACTTTAAACCATTCATTTTTGAAGTAGTATAATGTATGTATATATATATAATAGGTATAATATGTATAATATAAGTAAGGTATAATGTGGTATAAGTAGTAACTTGTATATATTTATGACATAAGTTTCGTAGGATTAATATAAATAAAGTTTTCCACATTTATTCTTACCCTGAGAATCCTTAATCTGATAAGGATTTACTTTTGAGTTTAAATTTGTTGGTCGTTTTTCTGGTTTTCTATAATTTACATCGATTTAGTATCGATTTGTGGCTATGTTTTGTTTCTATATTTTTGGTTTTGTGAGATTTGTTTTAACAGAAAAACGAGGTAAAAGTAACTAAGCGATTGCTTTATTATGCAGACGTTTCGGTTTAAAATAAATAAATACTACTTATAATATTAAAATTGAATACATAAAGTAGTTAAAATGGATGCATACCATAAGATTAACTAATATGACAATGATTTTGAGAATTCATACCTGGATCAGGATTTTCTTGTCGTATTTCTACTGTTATATTTGATGCTTGCAGAGCATCGCTTTGTAGCAAAGTTCTATAATGTTGATCAATCGCCTTTTGAATTTCATTTTTTTTGTGTGTCGGGAGCTTTGTTTTATCAGAAAAGCGGCGAAAAAGAAAATTAACAATTGCATTAATCTGCAACTGGTTAGGACCCTTTTCCCAAGACACAATAAGACCTTTGTCACCAAATATGTACTCGTCAGAAAACTGACCACTTATTTTAAGTTTAATAATATTTGAAATATGTGTTTCTTCGTCATCGGTGTAGTTCGTATCTTTTCCAAGAATTATGACAACATTGTCATCTGAATAAAAGAATAATAATATATATATATATAGGTAAAAAAGGAATTAGAACATTGAGGATAATAGTTTAAGCAAAATCATAAAAAAAGAGAATACAGAATAGAAATAATAGAATTGATGTATCATAATTGTTCTTTAAATATTATGAAAAACAACAAATTATTTATACTTTGTCATTTAATTGAATTTAAAAAATGTATTAAAACATTTAATGATATTTTTGCCGCAATAGTCATAAAGTATATTTTGTAAATAAAATAAGACTTAATTCGAAATTTAAGTTCAAGAAATATGTTTTTATATTCTTAATTTTTAAATATAATTGTAAAAATAATATATATTTTTTTAACGTATTTCGAGTATTGTTATGTCGCATCTTCACGTTGTCGTTATGAAATAGTTTTACTTTATAGCGAAATAAATAATGAATTGCTCGAATGATGAAATGATTTTGTAGTGTGATTATACGCACATATATCGTGCTGAAGAAACCTTTGAATATGATACCACTAATCTTAAGGAAATCGCTATATTAAAATATGTGATAAATACTTCTGCCATATATTATAGAATTTGCATAATATAATTAAAAAGATCTTTTAAGGTTTAAAAAATAGAATAAACCAACAGTTACATAAATAACATTAAGTTAAACTAGTTACTTATACTGCAGAAAAGCAATAATATTGTACACTATAATTTGTTTAAATCATTGAAGTATGATATTTACATGAAGCAATATAATATTTAACCAATAGATAATTATACGGACAAATATACATTCCTAAAATATGGTAACTGGCGTTGACATTTTGATAAATGTTATAGACATTAAAAAGACAAAATAACTTCTAAACATAAGCATGTATTTAATGTAATTTCTGCAGTCAACTTCACTCAGATTAGTTTACAAAAGTATTATGATTCTTTATCAGGCTACGTCATGCTTCGAGAAACGACGTATTCTATTCCAATCAATTCTAAGAAGAAATATGGATCAAATTATTCTTGCTGGATTTTGTTTAGTGAAAGCAAAAGGGCCTCCTTATAATATATTGTAATACTTTAAATAATTGTTATTACAACTTATTAAAGTGACGTGTCTTCTCAAAAACCGTTCTCTAATTTATTTGAAAAAATTATACCAAACTATAACAACACATATTTTAAACATAACTTATACGATTCATTAAAACATAAAACCAAATGAGTTTTGATTTTAATAAAATAATATCAATTAAAATTGTGTATGGCTAAATAAATATTTTTAATTTAATAAGTTTGATTTGCTCCATTATTTATATTTTTGTTAAAGTTGATTAACATGTTTAATAAATGGATATATTAAAAGTGTTTCCTAAACACGTTACGTCCACCAATGATAATTATGGTAAGTGTGGTTTGCATCACGCATGTAAACTGTTTTGAAATTATAACAAAAATATTTTTCTTTTCTATTTTAATACGAGTATGCAATGAATTAGGATGCAAAAAATCAAACAGGATAAAGTTCTGTTGAAGAATAAATAATCCTCCCATTTCCGATGAAGTTTTAAAAAAAATTCTATATTTTGTTTATAAAATATAGTAATTTTTATGCAAATTTCAAAACATTGTTTACATATACAATATGCATGATGCAAATTACATTCAGCATTATTCATATTGGAGGATGTTGCGGGTTAAGACACAGTTAATTATAAATGTTTACATATCTATTTATTTAATATCATATTCCTTTCCAATGTATAAATGCATATTGATATTTAAAACTATTTCCGTTTTTACGCTAATTAAAGTTTTACTGAGAGAATTGTAAAACTGGGGGTTATTGCGTCATATACAGTATTTAGCGCATATATACAATACAATCCTTTAATATAATTCATATATATATGTTATAATATATATATATATATATATATATACTACGCAACGCACTTTTTTTATATAATTTTGTTTATCCTACAGAGTGGATTTTTATAAGAATATGATGTTCCTACTCAGCACTAAAAATGTATCAGAGACTTAGTAAACTAATATGAAGCTCTTACTCCAGAATTAAAATAGTATCAGGGAGGTAGTAAACTTATTGATTTTCTTATTTAATGTTAAAAACATTCAGCTATGAAAATAACATTTCGGCAGAAACATGCATGCAACTAATATTAAGACTTGCCTTTTGAGGCAAAAATTAATTCTTCTACCTTTTACCTCTACTTTTTATTCTTCTACCTTCTATTACCTTTTTGGTATCTCTACTGTATATACTTTGTAGCAAAAAAACCACGAACCCAATTCGAAATTATTTCATTCAAATTACTTAAATTAATAATAAATATCGTCTTACATGCATATAATAATAGAGATATATACATCTGACAACCGCCATTTATGTAATAATTTAACAATTGTATTGGTTATTGTTTTGCAAAAGATACATTAGAAATTGTTTACTGAAAACAATTTTCAATAAATTGTTATGGATTTCTATTATGAAATTATTATTAACAGTTTAGAATCCAATAACAAATATAAGTTTTTATGAGAATATTTTTTTGGTGACACGAGACATCATATGTTAATAATTCATTAAAAATTTTATAAAAATTATTAACTATGTATAATAATCTTCTTTGGTCTTTAATTCTATAATGTTGGTAAAATCTAACTCTGAGATGTTAATTTCTAATCTTCTGTACCGTGGTTAGCTTTTCTGAAATATTGTGATGCCATATAATGTGTTTGTATATACTAATTACTCTGATTACTTGATTTAGTTTTATATATTTAGAACGGTGCTCATTTATACCTTTGTAAAGTTGTAGATTAGTTTAAGCGACATATACAATATTTTTACATTTAGCATAGTTTATGATGCAATTTCAAATTTAAAATGTTAAATTTACAATTTATACGTTCATTTAAAATTTATAAAATTTTCATTAACATTCATGCCAGTTTTATCTAATAGTAATATTTTAAACAAATTACAAAAACGAAGTTCTTAAGGAATGTCAATAGTATTAGTAAAAACAGTTATGACTGGAATGAAAGAGACAAATTTATAAATACGAAAGATGACAAAAATATGCTAAATGATTGGTAAATGATAATAATTGGTGTAAATTATATATTTATAAAATAAATACGCCAGATATTATACAACTAACAAATGTATATTAATGTATACATAATATAAACTAATATTAAATATTCCAGACATACCTGTAATATGTCTGAGAGCCTGATAGAAATCGTGATAACCAATTGCAGCACCCTTTTCATTAATGTTAATTCTTGGTTCGTTGCAGCTTACAACAAAAAAAGCCGTTCCATACTCTCCTTTTTTAAATTTCGTCAATTCTTCAGCCTTCTTTACCCTTTCTGGCAAAGGAATATTAGGCTTTATCTCAATATTTAACTTAAGTATTTGGTCAATTTCTTTAAATTCTTTCAAAATATTTTCTACTGGTTTCACTGAACAAGTCTCGTCAAAATTAGCAATTAAAATTTTGAAAGAATCTGAGTGGTCAGACATATCTAAAATGATATAGAAATGTTGTTATGAAATGTACACAGATAATACCAGTACATGAATATGCAATAAAAAAACATAGATTATACTAATATAAATAATAATATATTATACATATAAAAATATGTGTTGCCTTACTTAATAGTGAGTGTTCAATAAGTTGTAAGCCAGATTAAAGTATTATAAATTAAGATTGCATTTTACACATTTCATTACATTTAGTTTATATACAATGTTTTAAATCAATTCATTTATCAGTTCCTAATAATTAACATTTTGGACGAATACTTTTTTTGGAATAATAATTTGTGCACAATAAATTTGGAACATTTTGAATACATTTACTCACTACTTGTCTCATACTAACTCAAAACTTGCGTAATACTTTCTCAATATTTATCTAATACTTGCCTAATACTTGATAAATGTGAGCTAATCATTTTTTTCTCGAAATTATGGATTACTTTTGTTGTTTTAGATCGCTGTTGTAGTCAGATATTTACAATAATTTTGGTCTAATCGAAAATATTATGTTAGTTACATAAAACTTTTGCACAACAAATTTTGTTTAATTTTATTATAGCCGACAATACTGAATGAAAGGTACGTAGTTTGTACAGAAAATGTACATCAGATAATATAATTAAAAGTACACCATTTTTTACAAAACGAAATTTTAATATGTTTTGACCAAATTTGAATAATAAGAATAGTATTAAAGAATTGAATTAAAAATCTTGAATACAAACTACATTGTATATCCATTGTTTATATAATATGTATACTATATTTCGGGTCAAATATATTAAAACATACGTGTTTTTGATATACTTTGGGATAAAAAATATATATAAAAAATTAAAATTGAATTGTCGAACTAAATGCTCATAAATTGAACATCTACTAATTTAATAAAAAAACTACAAAAAAGAAAACCACACATTAAAATGTATATAATAAAACTATTTTAGACTGTCAAAAAACTTACGAAAAACAGTCTATAAGTGGTCAGAATTATTTTAAAATACTGGCTCTAATACTGTTGATATACGATGATAGTATGATATCAACAAATATATATTGCACCGATTATTATTTAAATAGTTTACAAACAACAAACAAAGATGTCTATTTATATAATAAAAAGTTAATGCATCATGTTAATGAAATGTTAAAAAAATATTTTTAAACAAAATTAATAGATAAAGTAGTTTTGCCGAAAATAAGTTGATTTCATAATGCACATATCAAACAAATGATATCAATATGATTATTTTATTAATATACAAATACGATTATAAATACATGGTAGCAATACGATGAATCCAAGCTCGATTTTTTGTCAATTGTGATAAAAAATACTTTTAGTGTAGTTTTTCTTTGTATACCTCACAAGTGAATATTAGTTTTCTTTATTATACATTTTAATCCTATTTTTTATAATAACTAAATCAGAATTAATAAAGTTTAAGCCATTTATTTTTGAAGCAGCATACTGTAATGTATATAAATAATATATATAATATAATACGTATAATATGGATAATATAAGTAATATAATGTAGTATAAGTAGTAATATGTTTATATTTATGATATAAGTATCATAGGATTAATCTAAATAGAATTGTTCACATTTTTAATTACCTTGAGGCTTTACATTTGGAGTGGAATTTTCTTGTCTTTCTTCTGTTTTTTTCTTTGTAGTATAGTTTGGTTGCATTGTTTTGTTTCTGTATTTTAGATCAATCGCGTGTTGAATTTTATCAATATTTGCCTTAGCGAGATTTGTTTTAACAGAAATACGAGGTAAAATAAACTTAGCAATTGTTTTAATATGCAACCAGTTTGGACCGTCTTTCCAAGACACAATAAGACCCTTGTTACCACAGATGTAGTCGTTATGAAACTGACCAGACATTTTACTTCGTAACAACTGGGAAATATGTTCATTGCCTTCAACTTTGTAGTTCGGATCTTTTTCAAGAATTATGACAACATTATCATCTGAAAAAAATAATAATATTAATAAATATACTTTTATGCAAAATAGGAATTGGAACATTGAGGATAATAGTTTGTGCAAAATAATAAATTGAGATTCAAGGCGAGAGAGAACAGTATAGAAATAACATAACAGTTTTGGAGTATCATAATGGTACTATAAAATATCAAGAAAAACAACATTTATTATATAAATAAAAGTATTAAGTCATTTTAAAAAGTTTTCAATAAACAATTATTAATATTATTAACTTTTATATATATATATATTATTAACATATTTCGAGTATTGGTGTTGCGCATTCCCAAGTTTTCGTTATACAATATTTAAGTTGTAAGATTTGTACTATAAAGTATTAGAATCGTATGTAAAATTGTATCAGAGGTAGTCAACTAATATGATGTTCCTTCTCCAGCACTAAAATTGTGTCAGAGAGGTAATAAACTTAATGATTTTTTAATTAAAAGTAAAAAAACATTCAGCTATTGGAAGATTTTGTTTCCCTGTATGAAATAATAAATATTATTATATTAAATTAAACAGATGATAATTATTGTATAATATATTTGTTGACTATACATATTACATGGATTTTCTTATTTTCATTTAAAGACATTTTAATTTGATTCATATTATAAGCATATTTACCATTACATTGCATTAGCAAATGTATTACCTTTATGGTGTGCTTAGCCAAACGAGTTAACCATCGCATTAACTATTTTCGTTGGTGTATTGTAGAAAAAATAATTAAAATGACAATCTATATTTTTGTTTTCAATATAATTATAGAAAATTTTTGAGGAAATATGTATGTAATTAATATGAAGAATTTCCTTTTGAGGCAGAAATTGATTCTTCTGTCATTGCCTTTACGGTATCTCTACATATTTTGTAGTAGAAAAACCACGAACCCAATTCGAGATTATCTCATTCAAATTGATGAAATTAATAATAAATATAGTCTTTTATGCATAATAAAAGAGATATTTCCATCTGGCAACCGCAATTTATATAACAATTTATTCTTTTAGTAGTTATTGTTTTGGCATGATATATATTATTGAAAATAAATATTTAATATATTATTTTTTTACAACATTCGAATATGATGCTGAAAAAATGTTCATTAAATTGTTATGAGTTTCTTTGATAAATGTATTATTATTAGTTTAGAATCCCATGAAAAATATAAGTTTTTATAAGAATAATTTGTGCTGAGTCTAAATCTATATGAAGTATAGATAAACATATATATAGACAGATAAACAGGTAGATATTATTGATATGTTGGTTTATTGTTGTTTTATTACTCATTTTAAACACGAATAGTAGTATAGGAAGGGTCGATTCGGTAGTACTTTAATATTTTGACATTTTACTTTTTACCATTATTGATTACTATATTTCCAGCTACCCCTATCCCCATTTTAAAATTAAAAATAAACAAAATCAACCTCCTAGCGCATTTTCTTAGAAGAAAAAAGTATAAATAGATAATCTTTTGCAGCTAAAATTCATTCTGTATCCATCTCTTGCTATAAACGGCCGTATTTGCAATTGATTGATGTGCTCTCCGGACTTAGCATTTTATTTCCTTTGTTTGCTTGCTGTCGAGTCAACAAGATATAAAAAATTGTAATGGGTGCTGCGGACGTTGCAAACAGTTTGAAGCACGTTACAATTGAAAACACTGATCAATTTTCTACAGGTATCGCCAGGAAGAAAGGAACTAGCGCTATCAAAAAACGATACGGAAATTGCGGGACTAGTCCAAAATACAGGTGTTTATTAGATACAGCATTTTAGAGAATAAATTCGGAGACTACACTCGGGAAAATGGTGTCCTACCTATTGACACAGATGATGCCTGTGCGAATTTTCAGGCAATACAATTTTTGAATACAAGGTCGAAGAATGTCTGAGGCAACTCTCCGACAACAGCAGTGGTGAAATAGTAAGACCACATACTCCAAATAACGACATACAGCGTGGTTAAAATTAGCTCTAAACATAGAAGCTATTGACTGGCGCGTTAATTAGATACCAGCTCTATTTCAATTTGGACCTGGGTCGTGCCAACTCGTGATTCTTGCGACAAACCTGTTCTGCGGTGACCACGGCAACAATGATTTCAAATATAGCGTCTTATTCAAAATATATCTAATACAAAACGAGGAGGCAAAGCTAGTCTTGTCTTTATTTCAAATCGAGCCTGATATGGACAAGCCAACAGAAGAAGAAGAAAAAGAGTATGATGACGATGATGATGATCAGTGCGTAACACCAGAGGCAAATATAAAAGCAAAAAACAGTTAATGTTTAAGATAATTGTAATACTAGATAAATTCTATAATATTATGAAAATCCTCATATACGCATTTGTTTTAGGTATATAGTATATAGATTAAACAAAAAAAAATTCACTACGTAATTGTCTTTAGATTTATTTTTAATTTAATTTTAAAGATCTTGAAAAAGATGCTCCACATCTTCAATTTGTGTGAAAAATATTGATGTCCTGCACTACCTACTGATTATTATAACCCTTTTTTGTAATAAAAATGACAATTTTTGAATATATTTGAATTACAAAAATTGTTTTCTACTGTGACCATTAAAACGCGACTATACTAATATTTAAGATGCGTCCGGATAGCTTTGTTGTAGAGCGGCAAGTTTTTGACTGTTGGGTCCAGGTTTCGAATCCCTGTTCCGACCTATTGATTTTTATTCATTAACCACTTTACGCAAATTGTTTTCTAGTTTAACTATTATGAACTCAAAATGTATTGCAAAGTCGTGTATTTACGGATCACATAGAAATATAATATAGTCAAAATAAAATCGAGGTGTAAATACAAAAATCATAGTATTTGTCAAATGATAATATTTCGCACAGATCTTTGTTACATTTGTCCCACTCAAATTCTAGGTTAAGTATATCAGACAAATTGTTGTACGTAACTTTTCCGTCTTCCTGTTTGAGTTCATTATGTCTGTGATGTGAAGTGACAATTCACTATTTACAAATATAGAATGCACTCGTTCATAAAAGGACATACGAGAGCAAATTTGATTGTTGGATTATTATCATAATCGGATTTATAATAATAGACACATTTAGTTACGTTCATGAGACAAGAAAAAATAATTAAACCAGTAACTGTTCCCTGTTGTAGATAGGTTCAAAGGTTGGTTCATTGAGATCGATCCATTCTGGTTTACTACAAGGTAGTCGAATATTAGCTGGTCACACTTCTCAGCGATTGGAATCATATAATCCTGTACATCGTTACTGATATAATTCTGATCAGGACACCAACACAGTTCTACAAAGTTGGTAGAATTTAGTGCTCAATATTTCTATCAAAAGCCTCTTGAGGTGATTTACTGTAAGAATTGTGTACAATTGTTAAACATCTACCATTTGAGACAGAATCCAAGATTTTTTCACAATAATAGCATGTTCAAATAGTCCATCAAGTGATTTAAAATATAAAGTTTTGTAGTAGAGACATTTCCGTGGAATAGGAAACCTTCTTCAATTAGTTAATTACGCACGAGAGAGATTATATTTTATCATCTGTTCAAAGATATGGCGATAAGCATTGACATAACTAAATTATTTTCATAATAAAATACATGTTTTAAAACCAATATAATAGCAACATTTTCTTCGCATGATATTACAAACTAGGTTGGCCGAGTGGTTAAGGCGGTGAACTTAAAATTCACTGGATGATAATATCCGAGTTGAGTCAAATCCCCAACCTTGTAAATCTTTTGTATAAAAATATTACATTAAGTTTACAAATAAACGAAGTTTTGATTATGACGCTCAAAAGTGATAAAATCCCGAGCATTAACAGGAGACACGTTCCCTGTCCAGTTGTATTTGTCTTCATAAATATGATACTTTTGATGTTTATATCGGGCACCTCTGTTAAATTCCTGAGAATGTTGACGTGCATGCACAGAATACTTAAAGCATTGATTTCCTGTCTTTCTAAACTTCAGCACAGACTGTTTCCTATCTGGTATACTTGGAAGAACAATATCGTTTGCTCTAACGTGATAATCAGGCACTGAAAAAGTACTTTGTCACATGCATGTCGAAATACTTGACTTCCAATATTGTCCAGTTACTAACACCTTAAATAAAATACACCACTTTTAAAATTAGTCCACTGATAATAACCCCATTTCAATCCGATGTCAAAATAGTTGCGTCAAGAGAAAATATGGAACTTTTCAGTTGTATAAATCAAAAGTTGACAACACAGCAGCTCTATTTTTATCGATTAAAAATTTTTCGGGTTCTGGTGGGGGCAGGGGAGGCCACACTTTTTTGTTGCTAAAACGTCTATAAATTTGTATATATATATATTATAAATATTTATACTTCCTATTTGGATTTATATTATATAATGTTTACCTAATTATTCCCACTAAAAGGTTATCTTTTACATATTTTTAAATAATCATATTTTCAGATTTTTAAATATTTTCAACATATTTAAATGAGTCTATAATGTTTATTAAAATTTTATTGAGTTCACGGAATTGATTCCAAACATATATATAAATTAATGTTTTAAATAAAAATATAAATTTGCCTTTTATTGTATTATAGCATGTTTAGTATATACGGTATAGTATATGATGTATAATGGTATATTGTATATTATTTGTGATGGTATATTGTATATTGCTCATATAGACAAAAATACGTCAAAATTGCTTATTTTAATAATCACAATGATTCACATAAAATAATTTCATATTTGTTCACAATAAACTTTTTAAATTATATTAAAAATACTGCGAAAATAGAAATATTGTTATTATAATTAATAAAATCAATAAAAAATTACAAATATGAGACACACCAATAAATTATGCATTAAGAGAAATCATTAAAAATATTCCTTTAATTACTACCTATAAATCAAGTTATATATTGATAGCATACGGGTGGATGTAATAAAACCTATGTATAATAATCTTCTTTTGCATTTAATTTTATAATTTTGATCAAATCTGACTCTAGGCAGGATGTTAAGTTTCAAATCTTCTATAGTGTGGTTAGCTTTTCTGAAATATTGTGATGCCATATAATTTGTTTGTGTATAATAATCAATTTTATTACATGATTTAGTTTTATATATTTACAAGTGTGCAGATTTATACCGTTATAACGATGTAGTTTACTTTCATCGATATATCCAATTTTTGTTTAAAGTTTATGAAATGTCAATAAAATTAAAATGTTAAATTTACTATTTCTACTTTTAGTCAAATTTATTTAATTTTTATTAATATTAATGCAAGTTCTATCTAATATTAATACTTGAAAATAATTACAACAAATATTTGTTTAAGTAATGTTAATAGTATTAGCCAATACAAGTATGACTGGAATGAACAAGAAAAATTATTATTTAAGAAAGATGATATAATAAAATAAAACAATATGAGAAAATAATATATACTAACATTAGATATGCCAGATGTACCTGTAATATGTTTGAGAGCCTGGTAGAAAACATGATATCCATTTGGGTCACCCTTTTCATTAATGGATACTCCCGGTTCTTTGCAGTTAACAACAAAAAAAGCCATTCCATACGATCCTTTCGTAAGTTTATTCAGTTCTTCAGCCTTCTTTACCTTTTCCGTCAAAGGAATACTAGGCCATGTCTCAATATTGAACTTGAGTTTTTGGTCAATTTCTTTAATCTCGTTTAAAATATTTTCTACGTGTTTCACTAAACATGTTTCGTCAAAATGAGCGATTAATATTTTGAAAGAATTTGTGTCGTCAGACATATCTAAAATTATATCGAAACATTTTTAATAAATATATTAATATAATATCATAGTATAATAAATAAGAACAGTACACAGTATACTATAAAAATACATGAACTATAATAATATAAATAATAATATACCATACATATAAAAAATACGAGTTTTCTTACTTCATATTGAGTAGGCAATAAGTTTTAAGACAGATTAAAGTATTATAAATTACGATTACATTTTACATTACAGATTATATTTTGATTATATACAATAATATAAATCAATTAATTTATTATATCTTTATATATAACATTTTGGACGAATACATTTTTTTCTGAATAAGAGTTTGTGAACAATCAAGTTTGTAAAATGTTGAATATACTTACTCAATACTTGTCTAATACTTACTCAATACTTTCTTAATACTTACTAAATGAAATCTAACAATTTTATACCCGAATTTTTAGATTACTTTTGTAGTTTTAGATAGCTTTTTAAAGCAGATCTTAACACTAATTTTGGTCTAATCGAAAATATGTTATTTGCAAAAACCTTTTGCACGACCAAGTTGATTTCATAATACACGTATCAGACAAATGATATAATTATGATTATTTTATTTATATAGCCTAATATTACGATTATAAATACGTAGTAGCAATACGACGAATCAATGCTCAGTTTTTTGACAATTGTAATAAAAAACTTACTTTTACTGGGTTTTTTCTTTCTGCTACTCACAAGTGACCATTAGTTGTCTTTATTTATCACTTTTCAACTTATTTTTTATAATAACTAAATCAGAATCAATTAAGTTTAAGCCATTTATTTTTGAAGTAGCATAATGTAATGTATATAAATAATATATATAATATAATACGTATAATATGGATAATATAAGTAATATAATGTAGTATAAGTAGTAATATGTTTATATTTATGATATAAGTATCATAGGATTAATCTAAATAGAATTGTTCACATTTTTAATTACCTTGAGGCTTTACATTTGGAGTGGAATTTTCTTGTCTTTCTTCTGTTTTTTTCTTTGTAGTATAGTTTGGTTGCATTGTTTTGTTTCTGTATTTTAGATCAATCGCGTGTTGAATTTTATCAATATTTGCCTTAGCGAGATTTGTTTTAACAGAAATACGAGGTAAAATAAACTTAGCAATTGTTTTAATATGCAACCAGTTTGGACCGTCTTTCCAAGACACAATAAGACCCTTGTTACCACAGATGTAGTCGTTATGAAACTGACCAGACATTTTACTTCGTAACAACTGGGAAATATGTTCATTGCCTTCAACTTTGTAGTTCGGATCTTTTTCAAGAATTATGACAACATTATCATCTGAAAAAAATAATAATATTAATAAATATACTTTTATGCAAAATAGGAATTGGAACATTGAGGATAATAGTTTGTGCAAAATAATAAATTGAGATTCAAGGCGAGAGAGAACAGTATAGAAATAACATAACAGTTTTGGAGTATCATAATGGTACTATAAAATATCAAGAAAAACAACATTTATTATATAAATAAAAGTATTAAGTCATTTTAAAAAGTTTTCAATAAACAATTATTAATATTATTAACTTTTATATATATATATATTATTAACATATTTCGAGTATTGGTGTTGCGCATTCCCAAGTTTTCGTTATACAATATTTAAGTTGTAAGATTTGTACTATAAAGTATTAGAATCGTATGTAAAATTGTATCAGAGGTAGTCAACTAATATGATGTTCCTTCTCCAGCACTAAAATTGTGTCAGAGAGGTAATAAACTTAATGATTTTTTAATTAAAAGTAAAAAAACATTCAGCTATTGGAAGATTTTGTTTCCCTGTATGAAATAATAAATATTATTATATTAAATTAAACAGATGATAATTATTGTATAATATATTTGTTGACTATACATATTACATGGATTTTCTTATTTTCATTTAAAGACATTTTAATTTGATTCATATTATAAGCATATTTACCATTACATTGCATTAGCAAATGTATTACCTTTATGGTGTGCTTAGCCAAACGAGTTAACCATCGCATTAACTATTTTCGTTGGTGTATTGTAGAAAAAATAATTAAAATGACAATTTATATTTTTGTTTTCAATATAATTATAGAAAATTTTTGAGGAAATATGTATGTAATTAATTACCCTGTTTTTTAAAATTGATTATTTAAAAAAATACAACGTCAAAATTAATCTTCGTAATCAGCAGACAATTATCTAAGCACCTCGGTTAAACAAAATGAATTGTAAAAGTCAAACTGGAAACATGTATATGTTTGCTGCAGGCGTTTTGGGAGTTTTCAGAGCACTCAGAGTCCACCAATGTAATAAAGAATGCCAAGTTGGACTGCTCGCACAAGAACCAAATTATTCTAAGACGAAACCTAACAGACATTTTATTTGTAAACGATAGCCGCCAAACGATTTTTATATAAATACTTTTAAATGGCTCAAGATACTGATTTCTTGTAAGATATAAGCAATTTTATTGATTAAAATTAATACAGTGATACTTGATGCATATCTGAGGTGGAATTAGAGTATCCGCCACATACTGTATTCAGGATGTAAGTGAAGATTTTTCATTCGCACCTGAGAAAGAGGTTATACTATCCATCTGTCTGACTCCATTTATGAATGGTCAATATCAAAATCTGCCTTTAAAATGGAAAAATGGGCTCAAGGTATAGCACGAAACTCCTGCTCACTCATAATAAAAAGGACAAATACGTCTGCCACTGCACGTAAGAATGCTTTGCTGTCGTGAACTGTGTACTGTGAGCAGTGTGCGCCGGAGCACCATCTCGCTGGATGTGACTGAGCAGAATACAAAGGACCCTTTCATACAGTTGAGGTAGAAATTCATAACTCAACATCTAAATATATTTTTCTGCGCTAATGTATAGCCGTCCATAAAAATTGGGCCAATGAAACATTCGGCTGAAATTGCAGCCCAAACCATTACTGTTGGCGGGTGCTGTTTCACATGTTTAAAAAAGTGTGGGTTTTCCTTACTCTAAAATATAATATATTTCTTCTTATGATCAGAATAAAAGGCGCATTCAACAGTAAAGAACAACTTCTGTTGCCGTCTACTTTCATTAGGATATCAAGCTAGGATTTGCTGGCAAAATTGTACTCGTAATAGATAACTTTCATTGCTTAAATATTGAACTTTTGTCGGTTTAAATGGTTTGTATCCAAGTTTATTTTGGATTCGCATCAAAGAATAACGAGAAACATCTAGTTAAGATGAACCTAGTTCTAGTGGATATTTTGGGGTTGTCAATTAAGGATTGGTTGACTATTGTCACAGTATCACCATCTGAACCGTCTCTTGTCTAAAATACTTCCAGTGTTGAATAACTTATCTGACCATGATTTTGTAACTTCTCCACGGGGTGGTTCTTCATCAAGTATATTACGCAATTTATCTTTTACTTGCCTCATGGCAGCCTTACCTCCATCTGTTTCTTTCCCCCATGTACCTGCTAATCACCCGTAGACTATGCGTTGAATTATATTTATGATCGTTCGATGATTTACTATTATTTATAAAACACAACACAAAGGCGTTATCAAGTTGATGCTAATATATAAATCTAAAATAATAAATAAATACTAACGCCATTTTTTACGACCGGTTTCGCTTTTCGCTTTTCAAGGAATTTTAAATATTTTATTTTAAATTGGAAATTGGATTGAATAATCAATAAACATACTCAATGCTTCTCTCATTATATTGACATAATATATTCATGGAATGGATGGACACTTTAAAATGGGAAGTGAAATGTCAGTTGTTAGTCCTTCACAATGCAGCAAGACGGTGTTTGTTACGAATCTATTCAAAGTGCATCGCTATTTATTCACGACACCTATTACACACAGTCACTGGTATTGTGGAATTCTACAACCAAATGTTTTGAAGCAACTCAAGTCGGAGATTTCCGGAGTGGAAATAAGCATGCATCAGATTGCAACAAGATTACAAGTGGGAATTTGATCATACTTGATGATCATATCAGTGAATCGATGTCTTCAGAAGTTGTGGTTAATTTATTTACAAAAATTGATCATCATCGCAACTGCTTCCTCATCAATATTACTCAGAAGTTATTTGTCAAAGGACGCGATAGCAGGACTTGTTATTTCAGCACGCATTATTTGATTCTCTTCAATAATCCACGAGATGTTACATAAATAATATTCCTGAGTCGACAGATGAATAACACGTTTTTGCAGGCGGCTTTTCATGATGCAACCGAACAGAGTCCCTATTCCTATCTACGTTTGGATTTTCATCAAAGTACACCACATGAGATTCGAATTAGAATACGAATTGTACCATGCTAAGTCCCCCAATATGCTTATATGACAGAAGAGCGTGCATCTCAAGCTATACACAAACGAATGGAACAGAAAAACACCAATTGTTTGAAAAAATGGCTACGGAACGAGAGAAGAAAATTGGATACCTACTTGTGACTGCAGGACTATTCTTTATGCTACGTGGACTGCTTATTTATTCATGGACGATTTATGCTCTGCATTTCAATTCAACGAAATTGACTATATAAATCGGTAAATTGGTTCTTTTTTGAAATACAATCTCTTCAACATCAATAGAAATAAATGTTGCGGACTATTTTATAAATAGTATAGGCTCCGTTAGATCGTTAAGTTCTGAAATAATGTAGTCAAGGCTACACAATAAATTATTCGATAGAATTCTTCAACTGTGTCTGCAAATTTAACATTTGAACTATACACAATTGGTATCCTTTTGCGGCCATTGTTTTCCTTGGTAGGGAGGGATCCCTTTTTATTGAATGAATTTATGTTATGATAAACTTTAGGCCAAAAAAAATTGAACAATTTGACCTGTCCTACCACAAGATTACTGCAGTGCCTCGAACCTTGCCCTATATATGAGTTTCATTCACATAGTTTAAAGCATCCTTTCAACATCACTGCAATGCATCAAACCTTGCCCTATATATGAGTTTCATTCACATAGTTTAAAGCATCCTTTCAACATCACTGCAGTGCCTCGAACCTTGCCCTATATATGAGTTTAATTCACATACAATTGTTTAAAGCATCCTTTCAACATCACTGCAGTGCCTCGAACCTTGCCCTATATATGAGTTTCATTCACATAGTTTAAAGCTTCCCTCCAACACGACGTAGTCCTAATATTTAAAAGTTTCACATAAATCTATTTTCATACATATACATATTGTAGGTGTATGAGACAGTTTCAGTTATATTTATTTTTTATTACATTATAAAATAATTGGCAACGCACCTAAATGTTCAGCAAATAGTGTCTTATATATTATAACAATTAAAAGTTGTATATCTTCGAATTGCGTAAACATTTACATACATTTTTACTTAATATTTTTAGTTCATTTTATATTTATTGTCGCCTATATACGTTTACAAAAATGATTTATATATATATATTTAATATTTTCTTGTTATATTTAATTCATCTTTCGCATTGGTATTTGTATAGCATTTCTAAAAACTTATTACATTTTTTAATTTATACGTCAACTTTCAGAGGATTGGAGCAGGTCACCATTTATCCTGAACGTGTAATTGCATACAACGTTGGAACTTCACCAAATTCATTTAACATGCGGTAGAACCGCTCAATTAGTTTTATTCTGCGCAAAAAATAAGGAAACATAGAAACGTTTTAATCATATAGGACAAACAATAACGTTATTTACAAATTGCAAAACTATTGTTGAAAAACCCTTCCAATAATAAAATAAATATATATATTATATATCAACTATTTGGCTATACAGTTATATTCCATAGGTTTCATAAATAGAAGCTTGTCTGAGACAAATTAAGAATTACAAAAACCAACCCAATAGAAGGATATGTAGGTATCATTCGGTCTTGCATGCCTCTTTGTGAAAGTTTGAGATACATACCCAGGAGACCAAAGCTGCAGGGCAATCAGTCAACTTGAATGAAAACATCTGCCATTGAGACGCGATCAAAGCGACCCTGCTGTGTTTTTACTGTGGAATGAGTCAATAACATGAGAATAATTGGGCAAAATGCCTCTCTATTTGAAGACAATACTTTGTGTATTTCACCAATGTTTCATAACTCGTGATACACGTATAACATGCGACGTGATATGTTTCAAGAAATTAGAAATGTATTTTGTTTATTTTTTTAAATATTTTGTTAATTTTTGTCTAGTAATGTTAATAAACATTATTTTTGAATTAATTGCATTAATTTCAAGTTTTTTTATATCACATAAATTAATTTGTATTGACGTGTATAATTATAAATGAAATTTGAAATATATAAAATCATTGTGCGATTTAAAACACTAAATATATATTATTATACACAGTATTGATTTACAAATGTATAGCCTATATACATTATATACAAATATTTTGAATACATTTTACGAAATGAATTGGAATGTATTCATATGAATTGGAATATTGGAATTATTTCGACGAACTCATTGAAACATGGTATACACTATTCAATTATAGCGCAGAATTGTATAAACAACACAGAAGTCGAATTTTATTGATCCATCATTGTTCATTGTCCACCTGCTTGAGCCATATAACAAAACAAATTCGGCAAAATGCCGGTGTTCTGGTTTTCATTGTAATTCCATTTGCATATTTTGTTTACGTTATTTTAAGTAATAGTCTGAATATTAACGAATGTAAATTTGATGAAAGTAGTTCCTTAAAGTTTTTTGATTTGATCGAATGTATTAAAATAAAAAAAACATCGTTTAAATTAACATAGAGATATTTATTGTTTAATTATATATAACAACAATTGCATTTTAATATGAACAAATCCGCAGAATAACAAAACGTAGGTTTGTTCTTATTACTTTACTCTAGCAATTTGGCTACATAATTCTATTATTGTAATCTATGGTTGTATTGCAGCTTTGATTAAAACAAATCATTTCTCTTTGAGCTATGCTTAGTTGAATTGTGAGTTTTATGTTATTTCATTATATTATACAAAGGCTATTTAACTTTTTTATAGGCAACACGACAAAACTATAATATTTTGTTTAACTGTAAGACCAAAACCAAATGTAGTTAATTCTTTTGTTATTCTTATTATACATTTTTGGACCATGTACAGAAATCAGAAAATGCTGAAATACAGAGCGGTAAAAAAGTCTGGACAAAGTTTAATGTTGATTTTAAGAAATATTTATTTGTAAACATCTACAATGAATTTAAAGACAAAATGGGTTAATAGCCATAAAATATGATATAACAATGTCATTGGTTAATAATAATGTTACTCCAGGTTTTCAAAGTGTCTACCATCGTTTTCCAAAAGTTGCCTCAGCTGAGAAAGAACTGATCGACACTTGAGATCTCCATTTATTGATGTAATTTTTTTTCTGCAATTGATGTAATATTGAGTAATACCGTTTGAGCTTGAGCCCACGAATATCCTTTAAAATATCACAAATGAAAAAGTCTGGTGGAGTGAGGTCTGATGAGCAGGCAGGCCAATCGAACCAGCCCCTTCTGCCAATCCATGAATCGGAGAAATGCTCATCAAGCCATTCGCGTACAACAACAGAATAATGGGGTTGTGCCTCATCTTGCTGAAAGTAGATATTGCACTTTCTCGAAATGTGAGGCCACAGAAATGTTTGTAACATTTCCAGGTAAGAAACACCAGTCAGATGACCTTGAAAAAATATGGTCCAATAATACCGTTCGATGACATTGCACACCACACCTTAACGGCAGGAAGATTGACCTCTTGTTGAATTACAATGTGTGGATTATCTGCTCGCCAGTAGCTACAATTATGGCGATTTATGTGACAATTCAATTTGAACTGTTATCTGAACAATTTGAACTGTTTGAATCATAACCTGTCATGTCTAAAAAGTCTTCAGCAAACTCTACTCGTCGGTCATAATCGTCTTCATGAAGACTATGGATTAGCCGTGGAATGTATGGCTTGAGACCTAATTTGTGCAGACATTATAATACAGTATCGTGGCTCACATTAATAGAATTATCCCCAGCAGCTGAAAGATTTTGAACAATTCGACGAGTAGATGTTCTTTCATCTGCTTCAACTTCAGCTTGGCCAGCAGTTCAAAAATCAGGATATTTAGTGATACTAGGTCTTCGACAGTGTTTTGCATTCATCACTGAGCCAGTATCTTCAGACTTCCAAATCATTTTTCTAACTGTACTTGGTTTGTAGCTTTTGGAAGCTTGTGCTGCATAATTGTTAACTTATTAGATTAACATATTACATGCCATATCTAATTATAACCACGAAAATCCAAGTCTAATTGTAACCACAGAAATCAATTTCTAATTATAACCCCAGATACAAATTGGAAATCCAAGTCATACTTCAATCGATGTATATATTTGATTTAGAAACATATGTTTTCATTATCTAGGAATTTTAAATAAGAAACAATGTAATGTTGGAAATTATATTTGTGTAAGTAATGATGTCCAGCAAATAGTGGAATGTGTCGAATGTGCAGTTTCAATGATCACAGTATATCAAATGTACCTTGGTTATTTTTTGGGAATCGCTTTAGGCCCATTGTGTTGCAGCATCAAGCAAAAGTAATATATAATTGTATGTGACCATCTTCCTTTGTATCGTGTCTTCATTGCAGCGGTTTCTTGTTAACATTACACTCTCTGTGTTCATCACTAACACTATACACGACTTTTATCTGGGCAAAGAAGTCCACATATGACATCGGGATAAAAATGGAACTTCAAGGACTTCATATGAGTAGAATTGTTGTTGAAAGAGATTCAGGTAGTTGGAAAAACGGTGGCTGCCCAGAAATACTTTGCAAACAGCATGGAATGCGTTTCAATATATATATTAAAGGTAAATCCATGATCTGCGCAAACTAAGTTTAATTTAGGAGCTGTCTCATCTAAGGTGCCAAAAAATAATTTTCTAATTTTGGCGTCGCTTACTGCTTGACATATCTGTTTCAGGTAGCTGAAGGCTGTTTCTTCATCAAGTCAAAGTCGAAGCCATTTTTTAATTGTTTCTTGGTAATTATTAAGTAACTTGATAGTGCATATTCAAATGGATACCCACTGGTAGGTACATGTTATATCAAAGTACACAATAATGTAGATCAAGTCTGATTTAAATTAAAACATTAAAAAAGAAGGTAATTATTGATCACATACATTGTTAAATTATTTTTCTTTTCTTTTAGATTGTTTGAATTCTGTTAAAAATATTGACAAGAATAATGGAGTTATTTTTGATAATTACTTCAATTGTTAAGTGACGAGAAATTGATTAAAAATTGACGTGAAAACTCAAATCCACCAAAAAGCTTGTTCAACAAAATATTTATTATAATTATTATATGTTTTAAATTACATATTTACGGATGCACAAATAAATGTTTTTGCTTAGGATATATATTATTGCCATTTGTTTTAGATTAATTATTTATTAAATAATAAACTAAAATTACATTAGGATATATTCTGATAATAGTATCATAATATGTATCCTGATGATGAAAGTGTCACGTTATATTGATTATAGCAGCGTCATGTATTCGTATGATAGCAGCGTCACGTATCTGGATGATAACCGTGTCATGTATGCTTATGTTAGAAGTGTCACGAATCTTTATGATAGCAGCGTCATGTATTCTTACGATTGTAGCATCATGTAGTATAATGATAGTAGCGTCATACATCTATTTTAGACGGGCAACATTATCCGTTTATTTTTTATTATAAATTGTGAATATTTATATAATTTTTAGTGAAATTCAATATTGAATTTTTAGTGAAATTCATTATTGAATTTTTAGTGAAATTCATTATTGAATTTTTATTAAATATATAACTATACTGGTTTTATATTTTAAACAATTACCCTTTTTTTTTATATATAAAGGTTGCTCTTTCCCGTATAGAAACATATTTAATTAAAATGGTAATTCAATCGTGTCTCGTTTATTTAATCAAATAATTTCGAAATTGCTGATCGGCTTAGCTTATATATTTATTGTAGGATTAATATGTTAGCGGAAAGATTTGAAATATTATGTTCTAAATTTATTTTAATGATATTCATTTCTTAATTTGATTGTAAACTACTGACGGTCTGGAATATATTATAAAAATAAATGTTGCTTTACGTTAAATATATTTGCTATAAAAATAGTATATTTCTATCGAAGCAACACGTGCGTATGCATACATTTTAACAAAATAATGTTGAAAGGTAGTATGAGACGACTTAATACCCATTTTATTCATAATACGTTGTCATAAATCGTTAAATAGTTCTTTATAATATCACGTAAAATCATTCTTAGTTATTTTTCAATACTTACAGTAATTATAATAGAAAAACAAGTCAAACAGCTTTTTAATCAAGATAGTAAGCCTCCGGTATCCAACATATATTATTATCGATAATAAAGACTCTCCAAATTTTTGAAACCATCTGAAGTCACCCCGCCCCGTGAGCTGTATGTTTTTCAAGGACAATTAGGTATTTACAAGTTTACAAATGATACTTTGTAAGCAATCTACACCCGCTGATTCGACAATTAGATGTCTTCAAAAATATCTTTTAATATATACTTCCACGATCTTGTACATGTAATTAATAATGTATGATTATTATTTAAACAGAAAAAAGTACCTACCGCGCATATATCTTATTTTTCAGAATAGTATATTATAATAATTCAGACTTTAAAAAATCTTTGAAAAATAAATATATAATCTTGGAATCGATAAGCCTGTATAGATCGTGTAATGTAGTTGTTATAAAATATTTCTAAAAAAGCATTAATGTCACAAATATGTATAAACGTGATATGAACGACAATTTTGACATAATTATAATAATATACCAATTGGATTTGCCTCACATATCCTACTTAGAATATTTTGTCCATTATCAAGTGTTTATTTGGAATGTAAATATTTTGAATTGCAATAATATAACTTTTAAAAATTTGCTAAAAACACCTGCTATAGAACGATTTTAATTTCGCGTAAACTTTGTTTTTCATACTTTTTATCACTTTATAACTTTATCTTATATTGATCACTAAAACGGGATAACTGTTGTTACACTTTCTACCTGGCCCTTTAAAAATCAGTAATAATATATAAAATAAATAATACAAAAACACAAAACTGAAAACTCACAGGACGCTTTAAAAACATTTACGCAGCGGTGGTGTGGACAACATTAAAGAAAGGCTGCCATTAGAAAAATTAATAAATAATTTTATAATAAATAAAACATTAATAGAAAGGTTGCATATACCACCTGTTATCATTTAATGTATAAATGTTACACAAAAATTCCAAACAGAACCTGTTTTGAGTAATTTAGTTTAATAACAATTAATCTACAGCAAATGTATTTAACAACGGAGATTCATTAAAATATGCAAAATACTGACATGTACTAAAAAGCAAAATTAAACCATTTTTCCCGCTATAACATCACACACTGTGCCTGAAGCACCTTAAAACAAGGTACCGGCACCACTTCTAATTATTTAAAATATGATATCTACAGCCACAGGGGATTGTAACAAAGTAAACATTAAAATTTTCCATCAATTCGTTTTTATGTATGATGTCATAATTCAAAATGTACGCAATTTCGAGCATAAAACTGTCTATATAACTCATAAACAAAGCACTTTAGAGCATATAAATGTTTTATCAACAGATAGGAAGTTATTTAGAACCTAACAGTAAATACCAATTTCAAGGTCATACCCTGCCCCCTGACGACGTCATCACTTATTTGTAGAGCAGAATTCCCAATTATCACATAAAAAAAGCAAAACATAAAATAAAGCAGCAATTTAAAGTTAAAAGATAAATAGTTAGACTTATTATCTATCATAATATATTTATTCATATATTGCTTTTGATGACCGCATCACCTATGTATTCCTCAGAATTCTTAATTGTCACTAAAATTTCCTACATTTCAACAAAAAATGCAAGAATTTTTAGCTGAATATGTGTTTCCTAATATTTTTATTCAATAAAATTAAGTTTACGATATATGTAAATGCAGATATCACTCGATAACTCTAATTAATAACAATAGTCAACTTTTGCTAGCTAGAACATTTAAAGATAGCAAACAAGAAAATATAAATCAGAGATGCTGACTCTTGTATGTACATGGACACTACTTTGAGAAGATGACTTCCGTATTCTGGATGGTCAATTCTGTCAAGTTTAAACTTCTCCCAAGATTTATTACAGTTGTGGTGGACTGCCTCCGAAGCCTCTTCGCGGTATTTGGAGAGACCCTACCAGTAATTGAGCAGCATTCAGGGACTTGATGGATGAGTGCATACACTTTAGGGGTAACAAGTATGCCCAAATCGATATACCCTTCCTTGAATTGCTGCAATTGGGAGAAGGCTCTAGGGCTCATCCAAAATATGCAGTAACCACTGCATCCAGTTACCAAAATACCACAACAAAAGGTAGGCAGTGCAGAAGAGGGTAAATTCTTTGGAGCTGATCAACAGATTTGAGAAGCTTCCTACTGGAATTTCTTGTGGAAGACCCACCATGCACAGCCTCTTTTTGTACTCCAGTGGTCTTCAACCAAACCTTAGCATTTTTCCACTCGTTCTCAAGGGCTCTGTTAGAATGTAGTGACAATTCCAATCAACAATTGAAGTTCTGTAGGGGGCACAACTTCAACTAATGGTGACTCAGGAGTCTTTCCAGCAACTATGTAGGTAGGTGCACAACATTCTTATGATTCTTCATCTCTAGTCTTTTTCGTCCAGAGTCAAAGTACTTCCAGAAGGAATCCCAGAGAGTGTTGGAAGATCTAGGATCGCCCTTTTCTTCTAGCTTGGATTTATCGATGTTGCACCAACAATAATGGTGTTTCCTACCATGGTCTATAATACCTATAGCAAGAATAGAGTATAAAAACTTAGGCTTCACATTTTTATAAAATATGCATAATATTCCTTAAATTTTAATCAATTACTGGTAGAGGTCTCTCCAAATACCGCTAAAGGGCTTCAGAGGCAGTGCACCACAACTTCAATAAATCTTGGGAGATGTTTTAAGTTGACAGAATTGACCATCCAGAATAACATGGAAGCCATCTTCTCAAAGCAGTGTCCATGTACAAGAGTCCATGTACATTTTCTTGTTTGCTATCTTTAAATGTTTTAGCTAGCAAAAGTTGACTATTGTTATTAATGAGAGAAATCAAGTTATATCTGTATTTATATAGTAATATAATTGTATTGAATAAATATCCTTGGAAACACATATTCAACTTAAAATTCTAGAATTTTTTGTTGAAGTGCAGACAATTTTATTGGAAATTAAGGATTCTGAGGAATACATAGGTGATGACGACATCAGAAGTAAGATATGACAATGAATAAATATATTATGATAGGTTACAACTCTAACTATTTATATTTTAACTTTAAATAATTGCTGCTTTATTTTCTTAGCTGATGTTATGTGATAATTGGGAAATCTGTTCTAAAAATAGGTGATGACGTCATTAGGGGCAAGGTATGACTTTGAAATTAGTATTTCCTGTTAAGTTTTACATAACTTCCTATCTCTTCATAAAACATTTATATGAGTTATAAATAATGTTATGCTTGAAATGGCGGACATTTTGAATTATGACATCATACATAAAAACGGCTCTATGTAAGATTTACATTTTTACATTTTTACAATCCGCTATGGCTGTAGATAGCATATTTTGAAGAATTGGAAATGGTGTCCGTAATTTTTGATTAAGGTGCTTCAGACACAGTGTGTGAACTTTCAACTGAAAGTTATTCTTACACACAGTTTTCTGCATAGTTTTTTTTATAAATATAACTGCAGGTTATAAATAATATCATTATTATAGTATCCATGACTGAATTAATTATTCTTTCATCAGAGAAGCCGAAAGCAATGCAAATCATTGTGGAGGAGAACCTTATCTAATTTAAACAGACAAACTCACGTTATATTGAGTACGCAATTAAAATAAATTTATAAGCTGTGTCAGCTTATAAGCTTATAAGCTTATATGTCAGTAATTTATGAGTAGGACTATTGAGTGTTACCATAAATTGATTTGCTAATTGAGTACGTATATTTTATCTTTACTATAAATAAATATATACTTGCTAAGGGTTGCAGGTCGATTCTGACTTCCTATATATATATATTGTATATTCTAGAGTAAATAGAAGAAACGCTTTCATTCACAGAGAATGGATAGCAATGTCTAAACATGCGTTAATAGCATATAAATATGTACATATTATGGAAGACTATGGTTTTTAGAGTGCTATATAGATTAAATACGGCGAGCAAGGTTGAGTTTGTGTATTCATTTGTAAACAAGTTTTCAAGTTAGAAAACAAACTTCAGGTCTGTCAATATTATAAATAAATCGTTTGTATGTGTGTTCAGCAGGGAAAAAATGCCGTGTGGCGCGCTGTTATAATGTTAAAATAATTCTATAATATATTGTCCAATTTATTCGACTGAATATTGAGGATAAGCTAGCGGTGTACGTATATATATAATACATAAAGGTTACGTCGTGCTAGAAAAATAAATAATTATAGTCTAGGTAAATTTGACAGACGTAATGGAGATCCGAAAGGATTGTGGGCGAGATTGGGGGCTTATTTGACCAAGTAAACAAGTTTATCAAATTATTGAAAGAAGACTTCGCCGACTGAGCACATCTGTTGTTGCCTGTTGCACAAATATCGGTTTAAATTATATCGCTTATTTGGTAGTTTTCAATATTTATAAATACTCATAAAATAGCTGAAGCATACATGCGTACTATGTTGAATTTAGATGTTATATAACTAACGTTAACATTCTAAAATTAGATTTTTTCAGAATAACGATAAGCAGATCAGATACGGTGTCATTTTTGATCACAGATGTGACAAAGATCAAATATAACTTAATCTCACGGAGGATAGAAATAAAACTTGACACATTTTTATTAGAAAGCATACTCACTAGTATAAATATATAAATAGCGGGGGCGATGAGTTCAAATTGAATTTATTTCATTATAATTATTATTCATTATTAGATTTTAAAAAGAGCATAACAAATTGTATGTTAGTTTTTATTTTTTAGGCGTAGTCTGTCCCAATACATGTATTAACACTTTATAGCCTTGCAAGACATCTGATAATTTTGTAATGTTTTAAAGCAAAACTTGAATTATAACATGAGGATGCAATTACAGTAAGAATTATACGTAGCAAATAATTATATCATGAGATGCATATTGTTTTAGATACCTTTCTTTTGCATTAATTCAACTCAACTTAATATGCTAAATGATTTTTCATGGTTTTTATTTGTCATGCTTATATTTCAGTAGCTTTATTATCAGTATTTGTCTATAATTACTGCTAACTTTCGTCCTTAAATATATACCGGTAACACGTTATCAAACATGATAGTATACCGAATGTGCGAATTTATGATACGCCATGAAATTTGTTGTATAATAAATTATTGATTTTGTAAAAGAATACACTAGTTACGTCATACCTTGAAATGTAAATGTAAATCAAATTTCCGGTTTTCTGCGCACTCGCCCATATTATAATTGTTTCATTATTTATTTAAAATATGGCATATAAGTTTTTAGGTATTCTAAACATAACTCGAACAATGCTAATGATGTTACTTATTTGTCCTCAACTGTTTTGCGTCTTCTTTCTAAATAATAGAATATTGTGACATTTCTCTCTTTTTATTCATCCCTTGTTTATGCTCTCTCTCTTGGGAAACTTAAAAACATACGATTTTATTTAGGTTTTTCTTTTACAATTTATATTTAGTGAAAATACTTGGAGGAGTGTGGGTGAACTGGGAATGTGGGTGAATTGGGATTGTTGGCGAGCTAATGTAAATGTAATGTAAATAAATTACCGCTAAGATATTTAGAGCGAGTCTTTTTTGCACTTTCATATTATTTGAACATTATTGTCTGTGTATTCTACTTTTATATGAAGCAAATAAAGATAAAACAAAAGCACTTTTCAAAAATAAAGAGCATACAAATATGAATTACATATTTAAATATGAATTACAAATTTAATTTAATTTAATTTTCATTTACATATATATTATTTATTGTAGACGAATATCTGTTTAATTCAATTAATATATAATATGTATTTAGCTAAAATTGGTTTTTTTCAATATAAGTAATCAAATCAATTAAAAAAATATAAGAAGTTTAATTAAATATGATAAAGAAAATTATGTAATGCAAATATTATATAGATATTTAACAAATATGTAAATGTAAGGTAAAATAACGACGCAAGTATAGAATCAGGCTAATTTCATCGATTTAAAAATGGTTCTAGACATAATATCTTGATTTCTAAACTTTATTATATATGTCAGTTGTAGCGTATGCGTACGTACGCTTATTTTAATGCAATATAAATTAATATATACAAACTATTACGATTTATATGATGCTTTCAAAAGTATAAGATAGAATGTTAATAAATTTTTTAAAACTAGATAATTACAAAAGCTATTAGCAAAAAAGGTTGTTTTAAATTTTTTAGAAATAGTTTGAAAATAATCATTTAATTAAAATTAAAAGAATTATTTAAATATTTATATAAAATTATACATTTTTTTATCAAAGTTATAAATATTGATAGACACTGCAATCGACCGGTAAATCAGTACATCAGTACAGAGTAGGAATTGAACAAGAAACCCAGGGATCTGTGAGTGAACCCACCTTTCACTAGGCCACACCCTCGCAACTGTAGTGAAGAATATATTACAAATTAGACTCGATAGTTGACAGGCGAGGATGTGGCCTAGGTGGGTTCGCTCACAGATCGCTAAGTTGCATTTTCGATTCCTACTCTGTACTGATGAGGGACAAATACCCCAAAACCGGTGTGCAGATGAATTTACTTGTAGATTACTGTGTCTATCAAAATTCATCAATACATTATCAAAGCGCGCATGGAGAATTCTACTTGTATATTTATATATATATATCTATGAGTTATTTATCACTAAGTCAAATTGCCCAAATAACTCCTTTATCACGCATAACTTTTAAATACAACATTGTTATGCTGAAATTAAGCGTAAAAGATTGTTGCAGCAATATGTAAGAAGATCTCCATTTCCTAGAGATATTGTATTCTACAAAACTGAAAAGTGTCTATTATAAATGAAGACAGAAAGGTTTAATAAACTATGTTTTTTCACTTGTTTTCTCTTCTTTGAACTTATTTAAGTCCCACGAAGGTGGAGTGTAAAAATAATGAAACCACTGTGATTTTCATTTTTAAATATCTATATATATATATATTCAGTTAACAAATGTTGCGTAATTCAAACAATATCCAGCGCACAGATATGCGCACATGGGCGTTATAATGATTAAACATGGGAAATAAAAATAATTGAAACATCATTACATTGAATGTAGATATTTTTATATACGAACAATGGTGTTAAGGGGAAATGGCTATTGATGAATATGAAACTGAATCTGAAAATGGCCTCACTTTGAATTTTAATGTACATAGTTTATAGTTTTTACACAAGGACTAAAGTATATGAATAGACTTTCTAATATAGATTTCCTTTATACAATTTAATAACATAACACCCATTTTCTACTCTGCTGTATTATTGCGACAGCTGAAAGTATTATATAGTGTTATAATATGCAAATTGAGCAAGGTAATGCCGCCCGGGTATTTTGAATATAATTTATTACTATAAAATGGATTTTCTATCCAATGTTCATTAATAATGATGTTGTATTTATCCGTATCACGTTGTGTTAAGTTATAAAAGTGTCATCAAGAGAAATATTAAATCAAAATTTGTGCGGTTCTATACGATAGCAGATGTTAAAAATGTTTAAGGTTATATATTTTTAAAACCAGTTTATGAAATGTTATGTCCCTGCATTACTGGTCATGTTTATAATTCAGAAATATATACGGGTGGCTTTTTTATGAGATGTAATTAGGTCCAAAATCATCAAATAGATGTTGTATAAACTTCTTATAAACATGAATAAACTTTGTATAAACATGCTCTATTCATGTTGAGAATAACACTCCTTCTCACCAACCTTGAAGACCTGTCCACCACCTTCTTCAGGACAGCAACCAACGAGCAATCCGGTAAACTCAAGCGCATCCTCAACTCTTATTACCATTACTATTAGGCTACTATTACCATTACTATTACCAATACTATTACCAATACCATTCTCATTACTATTACCATTACTATTACTATTACC
>JAUZND010049654.1:0-19694 GCA_034780555.1 Coelogynopora nodosa | reverse complement strand
GGGGGGGTGATGCAGAAAGAGATGTTCCATACTACTAACCTCTGTTACCAAATAATAAATTTTACATTATTTACCTTTGAGAAATTATTACTCTAACCATATACTATAGTAACGTATTTTACATACTTCAGTAGTAGCACTATACTAACCATAATATGCTAGGCGTATAGCTTTTATTGACTTTAAATGTATATAACTATTGTGGCTTCATTAAATTAATACTTTATAATACATTTGTATCAAAGTATATTAACAACTTAGCTCGGTTGAGAAAATAATATTGCAATATTAAATGCTTGCATTATGAAACCATTGCAAAACTTGGTCTTTGCTGTTAGTTCACTTGTTGTTGTACATTTTATTTGGATAAGCTGTTCTTCTTACATCGGCAGTTTGGTTGTCCAATTTCGGCTCGCGCCATTTCGCCTGGATGAAAGCATCTGCGTGGTAGATTTCCTTTAGTGTGTCGATTTCACCAATTTTGAGGAAAACAACTCGAACTTCAACAACAACCTGCAAATTAAATAGATGCTTAAGATTTATAAATAATATATTTATATAATAATTATATTAAATATTTAAATTTAATAAGTATAGCGCCTCAAGTACATATCATATGCATAACTATTACTGCATTAATGCTCACATTGCATTTATAAAACTGTAATTATGTTAATTAGTTGATGCTATTAACTAGCAGCACATTATTCGTCTGAAATATATGTGTATTATTTCCTTCTTTTAATATATCACTTATATATAAGTATATATTTACGTATACGTATTTTATATTTTGATAAAATTATAAAATTAAGTTATATCAGTTGTAATATGATATATTATATCTTGTATGTTGGTGAAACTTACTTCCCTAAATATATTTATTATTGGCTTAGCATTACTCACAAATTTATTCCATATTAATATGGTCGATACATTTAATTTATCAAACTAAAGTTATAGTTTTATTTCAGCCGGAAGTTATATAGGTATTATTATATACAATTAATAGCGTAATATATACATATATATGTAATATTATTAAAACAGAAATAATTTTAAAAGTTTGATCAGTTTAACTATTATGCCACTTTTGGAAATGATTTGTTCTCTCCCTTGGGCCAATGACTACGATGTACACACGCTACTTGTATGCTGAATTTTAAATTGAGCAATGTATAGGAAACAATGTATAATTAAATGCAACAATATTTTTCAAATTAGTTAACAAGAATAGTTAGAAATTACAGTTAGATACGCGCTACTTAAACATGCTACTTAAATATTGAATATGGCATTGGGAATTGTTTTTAAAAGTATGCAAAAATACTAACAATAAAAAGTATAACTATATATCCCTAAATATTAATTATCTTTCGCTAGTTAAACCAGATAATTTTAAATGGTTTAGGAATGTTTCTCTTCTTTAGAATCTGACACAGGACATTAAATAAACCCCTTTGTTTGCAGAATCTTAGACCACACCACTCAACTCTGATTCTTCAAATATAGCTGAGAATGAAAAAAATCATTATTTACTGCAGTCGTCTCTCTTCCAGAGATGGTGAAAGCAAGTAAAGTCGTCAAGAGATATACATACAATATAGACTGCAGAAAGTAGGGGATGAAGGGGTTCTTTAACTGGGATCTAGGTTCCAAGCTCAGTATGATTATGTTGGTAACAGGAGATAAGCTGAACTTAATGAACATGGTTTAGTGCCACGTATATATTAGCCAGGAGAAGACTGTATACAAACAATTCCAGGAAGAAAACTTTATTGCTCAACTTTATGTGAGTACATCTTCCCTTGTCTTTGCAGCAAAATACCTTTTCTAGATGAATGTTGATTAACGAATGATCGACTAAAGTTGCTTTCCATTTGTCTAGCTAATGGGATGTTTAAAAATAAACTTTATTATAATATTAAAAATACATGTTCTTCATAGCGAAATTAAAATAAACAAAAACAAACAGTCAATGCCGATTCGAAATTTTCACAGAAATGTATACACTTTTAAATATTAATAATGTATTGAATATCGTTTAAATTAAATGTAAACTAAAAAAGCTTATTACTGCACTTTTGAGTTTAAATTTTTATAATATACTTGAAGAAGGCGTAGACGAACCCCCTCCCGCAATATGATAAAAATAGACAGAAAGGGGTAAATAAAGTAAAAAAAATAAAGAGCAGAACAAATATTATATGAGAAATTGCTCGGCAGAAAAAATATTCTGATGAATATAAAAGAAAGAGGAAGAAGAAAAGCGAGAAAAATAAAATTTTAAAAATTTGGAGAAATGATGAACAAGCGGGAAGTTAAAAGGAAGGATAAAAAATTTAAGAACGTGTAAAATTATTAGAAAAAAAGCAGAGGCTGAAAACAAAGTGGAAAATGGCCTTTTTCCACAAAATATGAGGAGGCGGAAGTGATCTTGTGACTCTCTTTCATTATTTTGTTAAAAGTTCTGGTATGGTATTTATGTATCATATGGAATAGTGGTTTTTATGAGAGACATTTTGCAGATTACATTTTTTTATTATAAAAATACATTACTAATTTTATTATTAAATCTGATCTTATATGTTACTTTTTTATATAAATATCTACAAATGTTACTTGTACTATCCTTTTATAATACTTGTAATATCCTTTTATAATACTTGTAATATCCTTTCATGTTACTTGTCATATCCTATGATCTTACTTGTCGTATCTGATGATTTTAATATGCATTCTTATTTATATCTATAGGAAATATATTAATGAAGAAACTTGTCTTTCATGTCTGCACAAAATTGTGAATTATTTCAGACTTTGGATTTAATGCATTTAACCAAATTTAACGCAAAACAATGTAAATAATATAAACAATGATTGAGAAACATAATTTTTTTAATCAACTCGAAACGTGATATTTATTACTTGGTATATACTATACACAGATGAGTAATGTCCGTCTTATTAGCAGCATGATCAACGTTATAAATTAAAAAATAAAGTTTCTCAATTTGTGTCCAAGGTAATCAATATTACCAATTTAAATTATAAAAAATGTTAGGCTTACAAATAGTATTTATTAATTATATTCTCTTTTTTATACATATGAGAAAGACGAAGTTTCGTTCCATAATTAGGAAAATTACGATTTTAATACTCGGAAGTTTTTTTTTACTGTGTCGCCTTAGCCGTCTAATAAAAACAAAATGATCCTTGTGTTAAAAATTCTAATAGGCGCGAAAGAAAAAATGCCCTTCTTAATAGTTGACTGTATATATGTTTATAAAGTTAATTAAAACACCACTCATTCTGTTGTTCATGTTAAATCTTTCTAATTTTTTTCTTCAAATATTTCAAACTAAAAATCATGCTTGAGAGAGAAATAATGAAGAACTTAGCTCTAATGACAATCGCTCATGCTTTTATATACATCTCTTCTAACAATACTATATATATCCATACTGCTTTTATGTTCATTATTAGTTCACCTGTGGTTTGCCGTTGTCAGAATCTTATTACAAGACAAGCCTATGCTCGAGATCAATCGAATTAATTTATTGCAGCTCCTGCTCTTATTTTCTATTACGTACAGATCGATAAGAGTAGCCTATATGCTCTGTATTAGATTATATATAATATATTTACTATTTGTATATACCTATATTTCTTTATTTAACTGCAAATTTTTTCTGATGATTAAATCTAATGAAGTGCAACACACTGGAAAGTGTTTTCCCATTTATCTAACAATCCTAAATATATATATATACATATATATTCATATTCATATATATTAGTAGTTTGGGTGTATATAGCATACACATGAATACATACATATTGTATATATATCTTTTCAACTATACATACATGTCCTAATGTGTAATGCATAACCTAAATGTCACGTATATTTATGTAAACCAACTAACTGTAACGGAATTGTTTTCTTAGTAATTACAAGTAATTTATTAAAAATAGTATTATTTTATTTTATTACCTGATTAATATATTATTGATCTTATAATACACAACATATTCTTCTAATTATTCCTTTATATATAAATAGACTTGGAATAGAGTACTTCAATGTATCCCTATTCCAATCGCAACCAATGCAAGTAATCATTACGATTAATAATTTAAAAAGAATTTTAAACATTGAAAAAGATATGATTTCAGATTTATTATAAATATAATATTTTCTTAACAAAAAGACAAACACGTGTATATAGATCTAAATTAATGTATTTATATGGTGAAGGTCGGGATAGCCTTTATGGAATTTTTTATAATTAAATTATTGAAGAAATATCAAAATACGCAAAGACGGTCAACGTTCAAAAACGCTTCATAATTCTGCACGCAATTTAATCTAAATAAATGCTTTTGTGTCAACTTAATAATATGAATAAATGTTATGCGTTGTGATTAGTCCCGGAAAAAGTAAATATGCAGATTTATTGCACATGTCATGTACAATCAGATATCAACTTAGATATGGAAAAGTTGTAAGCGGTTAAAACGAATCCCTAAATACAATATATTATAATATTTTTATAGTTTATGTGATGAATAAAATTTGAGAATAAAGACGACGGAAAGATTATAATTATAACATCCTGAAGCCTATAAACGTTGAAAAATGTATAACTGTCTGTATATAATGTAATGCATAGTTTAATCATATATTTTGAGTTCCTTTCCTGTTAGGTACAGTCAATATTTATATTTGTTAATTCGTTATTATTGTGATGTCTTTATTATAATTATATTAGATTACCAAATGAAGATAAACATTGAAATATCGACAAAGTTAACAAATCATTGACGAATATACCGTAACACAATTTAGCTATCAAGAACTGTGGGGGGGAGGGGGGGAGTACTCATCCCTTTAGTACATATCACTCAGATGTTCAAATACTGTGGGAAGGGAAATATACGGGGAGACCGAGTGAGCCCCCATCAAGCTTTGCTCCTAATTTTCTTAAAGACATTTTGACATAACCTACATTTGGTCACATGGCCAGACCTTGAGCATTTTGCAATTTTAGCAAGTTCAAAAGTACCCGATTTTAAGAATAATTATTATTTTCCTTTACTTTTTAGTTTAAATAACATGTTTTCAGATTACTGACGCGACCGTATTCGTGTATATATTTTTTTATAGTCTGGGAAAAAATTATTATAAAAATATAAATGATTGATATTAAATTATTATATTGTTCATATAAAATTTGATATGTCTAACAGGTAGGACATTTTCCCTCAGTTTATGCAAAATAATTGTATTGCTATTAATATGCAAGTAATATATTAACAATATTTGATGACTGAGAAAAATCTAGGACAAATGTTATGGTATTTTACCTGGTTAGAACTAGTTAGAACCAGTTATAACCAGTAAATCGACAAATTAAGGTATTTCTATTTCTAATTCTATTTTAAATATATATATATATTTATAAAATACAATTCAAGTGTCTAAATGAAGTTACATTGAAAGTTCTCCTCATATTTAACTATATGTGTTTATTCTTTATATTTTTGATAAATTTATCTATACGTGATTTTATTTCAAAAAACGATTATGAAAATTAACTTTTCAAAAAAATTCAGCATCATCATTCATTTGAGATAAAGTACAAATTTCAGTTCAATTACTCAACGGGAATTAAAATATCCTATTATGGAGGCACGTAAGACTCTTACACCCATCAACGTCTATAACGGTGAATAGAATTTCACAGGGAAAGTAGCTGGCACGTTACAATAATTAACTGGCTCAAGTGTTGAAGGCATATAATTTAATTATTGATTTTATATTGTTAACAACGACACTAATATAATAACAGGAATGGTAGTAATGCAGAAATTGACCTTCCCTTTTTTAGGAAGAAATGGAAAATTATGGATTGATATTTTTAATTTTACGTAAGTGTGTGAAAAGTCGTAAATTGGCGTCAGACAACTAAACCTTTAAAACTAGAACCTATCTCATCTATATAAATAAAATTGTTCAGACATCCATTTAGTATAACATTGGCAAACTTTCTGCTAAACATGTCTGTTATTCCTTAAAAAGGGTAAAATGTTCATTGTTCGATGTTCAATGTTCGATCTTTTATTTATGTCATGGCTAGAAAATTAAGAAGTGTGTATTTGTATATATATATGTTATAATAAAAAAAGGTAATCAGTACATATACTTCAAAAGTTTTATTACATCACATCTACTACATCTGGTTGTAGATGAAAATGGTCAACATTTAAAAAATAATCTATATAAAAATGTTTAATGACAATGTTGCAATATTCGTCGGTAATTCGAGCACGAATTAAAATATGAATTGAAGCGTGAATTATCGATGGATAATTTTGCTAATGAACCTAACTTTATTCCAGGGAATACTTTAAGTTATATAATAAGCTAATAATAAATTAATTATATACTTTAAGTTATTATAGGAGTCCCTGCTTTATTCTTAAAATCTACAGTTTCAAAATCGTGTAACAATGTAGTAAAAAATCGGGGGCTAAAATATAAATAAATAATAAAATAAATAATTGAATTTGAATTTAAACATTGCTTACAGTTTTTTGGTATTTATATATTGTAGAATGTTATTGATTTTTTTGATATGTTTTGCACACTTATTAAAAAAGTGATTTAAAACCTACTTATAAAATGACTTATTTTGTTGCATGAAATTCATACAATTGCTAAGAATAAAGTTAAGTACAATATTTATTAAGTATTTTTGATTGATAAAATCATTTTTTTAAAATTTATAATATTTTCATATATTTGAAATATGAGTCCATTAATTTATAATGCTTTTATTAATTTTATAGTGTTCAAGGAAGTTATCGGACTTATTTTTTTAAATTTTATTAATTATGAAACTTTATAATACCCCCAATAACATACTTAAATAAAATAATTTATATTTAAATCTTATAATAAAATTATATTTGCAATATATAATTTGACTTCAAAAAGTAATGGAAAGCTTTAGATCCTCTTCAGTTATAGTAAGGATATTAGTCAATTATTTACTTGATCATGGTTAAAATTGATAAATAATTATAGCAATACTTTTTCATCAAAGTAATATAAATGTACATTACGCTGCATATTTTAAAAAAGATTTATAATTATAAATGTTTAAGTCTATAAATTAAAATTTAAATATTCATTACAAATATCAAATGATTCATTGATGTCTTCAACCTTTGGTATTTTCTTTTCAAATCAAGATTTTTTCAAATAATGAATTCGAGACATATTTTTAAATATATATATCAATTATTTTATAGTCTGCGCATTCCGCAATAAGAATCTAGGCTAGTTATTATCAAGACAAATTACTTGATACAGATCAAATTGTGTAAAAGATAAATATGTAGACCAAACACAGATGTAGTATTATCATAAAATTATTTTTGTAATGTATCATTATATTTCTCTAAGTACTAATTCTCTTTTGATCTTATTGGATCTCTTTAGTAGTATCTCTGTTAGTGATATACAGATGTATTGTACATGATGATAAATCAAATGAATAAATATTTAAGAAAAAATAAGCACTTGCTGCAGATGTGATGTAACTTTATATCTGCAGCAAGTGCTTATTTTTTCTTATTTATCCCTAAAATGCTGCACAGAGCAAACCACCGTTTCATGAATAAATATTTATTATTTGAAACTTATATTATATTAATAATGTTAATTAACAAATATATAAAATAGTAACATTAATGGTAAAAATTATTATTAATGGCTTTAGAAACAACAAATTACGATAAACCTAATATAAATTAATATATTTATGATTAAGAAAATCATAAATTTCAAAATATTAAAAATATAATTTAAAAAAATTAACATTTTACTTGATTACATGTCTAAAAAAATTCCGAAATCAAATAATGTGTAAAGCTGCTTGTTTTAACTTATTTTTTTAAACTTGAATAACTAAATAAATATTTACACACATAATCAGAGGCGACTATATTTTTATTGATTCATAACATCCTTCTGTAAAGGTCAGGCAATATTGATTAATTCCAAACAATTTAAATGTCCTTTTAAATTGAAACATGATGCTTTTTCTCACACTTACTTAATTATTTCATATATTCTTCAATTAAAATAAGCCACCTTTTTTCCGTGCTATTATTTATAATTAGTATGAGTGATATATAAGAAACAACACATAAATATATGACAATCTTCATAATTAATCAATTTCCTATAGCCGCGGAAGTTAAGGGCACCTTAAACGGAAATTAATAAAATGTATTACTATAACATGTTCAATAAAAATACCATACTTCCCGCTGAAAGGGAGATGATTATGTTACAGTTTTGTTGAACATACAATATTTGTAGCCCCTTCGATAGTCTCCGGATCAGTATCCTTTTGACGAATGACTATATGTAAGCGTTTATAGCAAGTGTCAGTAAATTTCATATTCAATTATTCTTTCAATATATTACCCATTTTTTCATTAAATGTATTATCATGTATGATGTGGGAATATTACTTCATAGCGTATATTGACAAACATTTTGTTAAATAAAATTCAAATAAAGTGATCATTCGATTTTAGAATTTTTTAAGAATTTGATTTTAGTATTGATCTAATTTTTTTAAATAAAAAACTGTACGTATTTAAGAATAGCAAATAAAAATTAAATATGCATAATATTGAGAATAAATGTGAGTTGTATTGATATATAATAATAGTGAACATTTTAAATTATCTTTTTGGCAATGATCGTAAGAAGGACAAAATTCACTATAGAACAATTTTACTATTTGACTTTTAAAACATGAAATAATGATTCACATATAACTTTGGTGTAAATTTTTCGGTGTAAAATGAACTCATTTAAAACAGATATCATCTTTCTGGTAATAGAAATTATTGTTTTAATGATTGAAGAAGAAAATATCTGTCCTAGGAAATGCATTTAAACTATAATGGATTTCTTAACCCATCATAAGAAGGATGGGATGATCATATAAAGGATGAAACTTACCTAATGAAGGATGAAACTTACTTAATGAAGGGAAAATGACCCTGTCGTAACATGTCGTTTGATTTTTATATTTAATTTATTATTTGAGATAAATATTTTCAAATATAAGGAAACGAAAGTAACAACTGGTACATAACGAATGGTTTGAAAGTAATACAGCTTGACATTTACAATTACATATTTAATACATGGCTATGTTTTTATATTAAAATTGTTTTTATGTATCAAAACCATAGATATCGCATTTGTTTACTTACTCAATTCTTTTCTTTTCTGCAATTTTTTTAATTCTCTGAGTTATTGAATGAATTATTGATTCATTCATTTATCCGATCTCTATGATATTACTATAATAGTTCAAACAAGTATTGACTGCTTTTTAAATAGATTTTTTATCCTTTTCATTTTTTATCATAATTTAGATAAATTACATAATCTAATTAGCTATGAAACCATTAAAGAAGTTTACTTTGACGTAGCTGTATAGATGTCGTTGTAAACTTGTATTATAGCATTGTTACATTGTTTTTAAAGTGAATTAAAATTAATGGAAGAATCCCTAAATTTTCGTCACGAATAGTTAATTAATATTTAAGTATTAATAATTATATCAGTACAATCTATAAATGTTTAATCATTTTCATTAAATATAATCCGGTATGCCAATCTGCTTAGATACCGCTGTGTCCGATAACAATTACAAACTACACAAAGCACACACATAGTGTAATGTTCTCAGTAAACGTACACGGTCCTTCTTCTTGCGAGTCCTCTCATCCACCAGTCGCTGAGGCTTCCCACTCCCCTCCATACTCCCATCCTGATAACCAGACCCCCCACCGCGCCGATTGGTGTGAGGATGCCCCCCGCCATGGTGTCGTCCCCCCCCGCCGCCGCCGGACCCCTTGCCACCGCCATGATGGCCCTTCTGTGCCCCCGACGGTGGCTGATAGGTGGCGGTGTGCTCCTGTACTGTCTCGCGCAGGGTGTGAATTGCATTGATCAGTCTCCCGGTTGGATCGTCGTCGTCCTCCTCCTCGTCATTGGCGTAGAAGTCCCCGGTCAAGTCGAAATCTGAGATGTTCACGGTGGTCGTGTTTTTATCCGTAGTGAATCTACCCCCCAGGGACAGCTGCTGGTCATCGTTGGCTACACAGTATTCCCCAGCGTCAAAAAAACTGCTGGTATCACGTGAAAGACTGTGGCAATCGTTGCACGAGGATTCCTCTTCCGAGGTTTGCTTAGCATAGTGATCGACGGTCCGATGGTCAGAACGATTCACTATATCCTGAAGAAAGATCTTGTTAAAGTTCATAGTGCATGAACAAACTATTTTCGCAATTTTAGTACACAAAAAAGCAACTCTATAATCATGAGAGGAGAAATGGGGTCTAACAATTCTGGTAATCTATCTCTAGCGCGCTCTCTGTAAAATCAATAAAAACTCCACAATCTAGATATTTTGATGAGGAAAAATGACGACACGAATGAAGAAGGAAACGGAAATGTCTGCACTCGTTCAGTGGATTATTGTTTTGTCGTATAGAATAAATAGAGACTTTTAATGTCTAAATTAAGGTCTCCTTCATCTTCTGTGGAAATCAAACCGAAAAGAGGAAACATGTTATCAGCTGATTTGTGTAGCTAATCATGGCCGGTGAAGAAGATCTCCTTAAATTTTACAACTTCACTGACCAACCGAATTATCCAGTGTTTGGGACACCTTTCACTACACGGTTCTCCGGTAATTCAAGAGAAACAACTTACCTGACACCTCTAGCAGATATATCCGCGCGTCAGTCGATAAACACAAGTCTCGAAAATGTTTTGCCTCTTATTTCGTCTTACTAATAGCGTCTATATCTGGCTGACTAGCGCTACGGTAGGCGCTGTCGTATTGAACCAACCCCCAACTAGGAGAAACATTGAGGGTAACTGAGATAGAAATAGTTCAAGAGTGGAAAGGGGATCGCGAAGACATGCCGCAAAATACCTCATCCTATTCCATTGGCTTTTCCCCCACTTTATTCCACGGGATATAGGCAAACGTGTATTATAGCAAGATAAAAGTATATTTATACATATATGTATATATCCTTACAAAGAGGAAAGATGGCAACTTGAACGTGAAGAGAATCACATAAATTGGCAGCAGTGGCCTAGGGTGGAGCTACTTTGACAGAATTTGAAATGTGAAAAGTTTGTTGAATTGACCATATTGGGTGTTTTGTTACTCGTCTGCACTGTTCAAACCTTCATGTATTTATTATTGCGTACTTTTGGGTTCTTTTATAAAACTGATTTTAATATTTTCAAACATTTCGTAGAATATTTGCAATAACCCTACCTGGATCATTACAGGTTTGGTAGGCTATATGTGTGTGTGAACTGAGTGTCAATAAATGTAGTTAAATATTACATATTTTTTATTATTTTATATAGATGTAGGTTATGCAGAGATTTTTCGCTTCTTTCCTTCGTTGTAATATTTAGTGCATTTCATTTTTTATACCATCTAGTGAATGTCTTTCTTTTAAATTTAATATTAATCGATACAAGATATTTTGAATTCGTGCTTATTCTTATTTTATGCTAAAGGATATTTTTTTAATTTTAAATTAGTGCTTTTTAACTCATTTTCCAATTAAATTATATTTAGAATAACCTGCAATTGTTGAAAATAACAACATAACATAAAATAAATAATAAAATAAAATAAACACAACTAGTGAAATATAAAATGCTACATGATCCACGGTATACCAAAATATGGAACCTAAACTCTGCAATAAGTTGATCGACTTTTTTTTAAACTTTAAATAATAAATTATTTACAGCAGAATGTATCGAATGATTTGACCATATATCAAAATGTTATGAATATAACATATTATATCTGACAATTTAATGGGATTATTGTGGCATATAATTCAATGAAATTGTAATTATTATATATTTAATAATAAACTATTAAAAAACGTTAATATTGAATTATTAATTAATGTTATTTAATATAACATTATTTAATAAATTATTAGTAAAACCAACTGTTTCGCATGTTTTGCATAGCATTTTAGACCAATGAATTGAATGTCATATTATAATAAAAACGTATAATAAAATATTTAAACAATGCATGGAAAATGAAAAAAAATTATAAACAAAAGAGTAGGTAAACATGAAATTATACTTCAACATGGTAGATTATTTTAGATTATAGAGGAAAATAACAACTAATGGGCTGCACTTGAGTGAATAATATACTCATCTACTTTATAACTAATATACATATGAAAATATATAGTATATGAAAATCAATATTAGGCGCACAGGAATAGACACATATTTAATGTACAACAAACAGCAACATAATGATACTTACAGATCATTAAAATACATAAAACATATATGTATATAATCATATTATATATAATATGATGCTTTGCATTTGTCAGCACACCACTTCGTGTTCATTGGGCTATGTTTTCTCTATTTATATTACATGTGAAATTAAAAGTAAATAAAATGTAATCTGCAAAAATATGCGGATATTCTTTTAAGTCAATATATATATTTAGCTAATCATTAATCAAGCGATAGGAAAAATGCAGTAATTAATTATTTTTTTATATTTATAAAAACTGCTAAATATAATAGACAAGAAGGGATTAATATATTTTATTATATAATGTCGATTTTGTAACATACATACACAGTATATACATAAACACATTCATTACATGAGATGCACTGAAAGTTTATGTTTATATATTAGAAGTTTTATGTTTATATGTAACATTGATATGAATAATATATATTAAGGTAGAACCGTTCAGAACTGCGTCTGTATTATACAATGTCTGGTAAAAAATTTATCTAGGTGTTACATAATGTTTATTTTATATGAACATATATTGATTTAATTTCAATACATGTGCACGCTATGTAAAGCATATATCATTTTTAAAAGTGTTTTCAAATGTTCTCTGTGGACAGACAACGATAGGTGACTTGTTGTGTTGGGGAGAAGTTAACTCTTTATCTTTACATAAACTGTTTTCTGACAGAAATGTTTAGATAATGTTAACCAGTAATTATGCCAAATCTTATGTCTATACCTTTGAAGTAGTATAGGTATATGGACATGATGAATCGTCTGTAAATCTTGAACTGTAACATTGGTACGGAATTATACCCAGTTATTGTCACTGAGTGATCATTAGACACAACGCACGACATGGCATTACCTCACTTGTCTCAGACCAAAGAGGATAGCCTACGATGATTAAGAAGGCGCATTGTATTATGTTATGCTAGCAGTCATTTATTTATTTAGATATGAAAATGTTTAATATAATTAATTAATATTAATGTGTTATTTTATTAGATGTTTGTTGCCATGGTATTGCATCGTTTATATTATAGAGTACAAAGGAATTTATCCTATATGGTTTTTATAATATACTATTTTATAATAGACTGTATGGTTTTTATAATTGTAAGTGTGTTGTATACTTAACTATATTATTTTATCATTGACTAATCATCACTATATATGAACTCCATAATATAACATATTGTCCGACATATTAGAAAACTTATTATATTATAATAATTCTTAGCTTGCTAATATGTCAATCATCGTTTTCTGCAGAATCATTCTCCACATTATAGATAAATTGTCAAGCTATGGTGGCTTTCCAAAAGTGTAGGTCTGTTTTCACCAAAAAAACGCGTTTTACTTTATCCTATGTTCTTTGGCTCGGGTCGTTAGTGACTTGACAAATGGCACACATACCTCCTCCAATTAAGGGCATCCTATATTTACCTAATAGCAATTGAATGGGTCGATGGGAACTACAAATGAAACTTCAGTAACATCTTCACATGCATCTTCAGAAACTACAAATACTTAGGAAATGGTAAAGACTTTGTAGATTCTAAACCAGTCAATTTGATTAATCGATACATCTTCAGAAACTACAAATGCTTCAGAAATGGTTAGGAATTTGTTGAATCTCAAGCAGTACAAATTAAATACAATTTAAATTTCACAGTCATTTACAACAGTTCTCCCACGATTTTAATAGTCTAAACAATTCCAACAACAGTTCGCTATTAAATTGTACAAGTTCTAAATAAATAGATAACTATACAATATTATTAATTTTAAAAACTTAATAGTTTAGCGTTAAGTTTTGTTATGTTTGAAAGTATACGTATACATCAATACAAACATCATTATAGAGCATGAATATTCAATCAGTAATATAATGTTTTGCCAATTGAAATTATTTCAGTTAAGCTGTATTCAAAATACTTTGTTGAAAACATGTTTCACACAATTTGTTACATGCTAAATAGATCTTCTTCGAGTGATACTAGTACTTGTTTATAATTCTTGGTTATCCTTTCATGTAAGATACTGGTGACAATTTGTCGTGTTCACCTTTTAGCGACTTGACAAAGTTTCCCTTTACAGTTTCGCTAGGGAAGCACGGGCATCGAACTATTTAGTTTGTTGATTGAAGATAGATATGGTAACTAGTTCTGATTGATCTATAATTGTAAAGTATAGATATTTAAATAGTTATGGCCTATACCCACCAAGCGCGACGTGACGAAACACGACGAGCTCCTCCGCCACAAGGCTAACAAATAATTTCAGTTCTCACTTAGAGTGACGCGACGCGACGAAATATCATGTGTTATATTATGGCTCTATGGATATATGTCTATTTATATGAAAAGACCACACGCACACTATATCTGTTTAACCACTACAGCCCGTTGACACGTACTGATTGGGGAGATAAGTATGCAGATAGCTATTGTTTGTTCACGACCAATGCATACAGTCTGTGCTATTGAGGTTCCCCCTCTCACTCTTCCCTTTATGTGCAAGGACGTGTCTATATGACTGATGTATTATCAGTTAATATAGTGTTTGTATTGAGATATTGATTTCGTCGAGCGGTGTTGCAAATAAGTTGAATAAGTTCAACTTCAGTTTCGTCGCGTCGCATTGCGCTCAGTCGAAATAAGCTCTTTGAAATGTATGTAATTAACTTTTTGTGGTACGGCGCGTTGTGTCGCGCGTGGCGCTTGGTTGACATAAGCCTTTAGGCTGTGTTATTCAGTTTCAAATGAATGTCATACTGTTTACAAAGAGTAGCCCTACACCACAATCATTACTATACAAGTATTGTAATTGATTAATATTCAACACCGTTTATAGAAACTTAATCAAAGTAATGTTTACAGTGATTTGAAATATGTTCAATACGTCAAACTGGATGTGTACAGGTATATATAATTTTCAAATAAAATAAATGTAACGATTAACCTGTTTAACTTTTAATTAAAAATATCATTATGAGAATATTACTGTGCCTTTCTCTACATATAATTACCAATCTTTTTGTTGTATGCTAAAAAAAGTGAACATTTACATCATAATATGCCATCTGTTTTGGTATGGATCGCACACCTATGTACAAAGACTCTATCTTATTAATATACCTGAATGAATATATGGTACATATATTAAATAATAATATATATTATTACCTAAATAGAGTATTTGTCTACGTAGTACTCACATACATTTTACTAAGAATAAATGAGACGACTGCATTCAATGCACTCCACTATATACATAGTGTTGATTTTTAATTTTTTTATAATTGCTTAATTTTCTGATTGAAGAGTACATTTATTGCCATAAAGCACTTGAAGGAAAGTGAGTTTCATAGTTTTACTTTTATGCCTTAAATAATTTAAAACTTTATATACATATGGTAATATTTGCCCGACTAAAGTTTGTTTGATTTTTTCTCATAATTCGGAAATTTACAAAAAGTAATGAGCCATTACAATAGTGAAGCAACAAAATATCATTCATGGTATAAAATGATGAAGGTTCCCTTAGTCTATATATATAGGCCTATGTGTCAAGAATCTAAATATTTTACTTTAAATGCTTCATCAAAGCAATAGTATTTTGCAATATAATTAATTGAAGGTAATGGAATCCCCACGAAGATACAACCACGCATTCTAAAGGCCATCAAAATGAGATAAACTACAGTGAATTGAAAAAAAATTAAGAATGGCCATCTATTATTTATAATGTATAATTAAAAATGTAAAATATTTCACTCAAGTGAAGTTAGTGAATGTAATGTTAGAGAATCAATTTTATAAAGTTATGGTAGCTTAGCTTAGGTGTCTCTACCTACGCCATTCTCGCCAAAGAAAAGCACACAAATATAGCCATATTTTAATCATAAACATAAATCAACCATTAATATATCGCCATTTATTCAAAAACATGATCTTCAACAAATTAAGAAAAATCAACAAATTAATTTATAAGGGGCTTCATGTATTTCCTCATCTGCAATAATATTGTACGAAATTAGTTTTTCTAAAAAATTAATACATCACATATAGTTACATATAGTGAACTAAATTTTGAAACTGAACTAATGGATTATTGTATGTCTTCATCTATTCTTTCTTAAAAGATAGCCTAATTTTAGTTTGCTGTAATTTGCTACTAATTAAGATTTATTATGGGTATAATGAAGAAAAGCGTTTGCTATTCTATGTCTATAGTCTACTTATTATAAAATCTAACAATATATCCTATAATTGGTATTTTAACCAATTAGTTATATGCTTTACTTGTCGTTTTGAAAAGAAAGAGATATTTCAGACATCAAATTAGTTCAATTTGAAATAGCGAAGAGTGAACTATGTTTATCTTCCGTATACAACTGTTATATATGTGATATATGGGTTCCAAAAAGTAGACGAGAAACCGACAAATTAATAAAACTTTATTATTTTGCTGACTCTCACTTTTTAAAAGGAATGGAGCTATCTATCCTAATGAATAATCACTTAAATACATTGCAGGAATATTTATATACTTTGGCTGCCATTCCCAACTATAATAGTAAAATAAAACTGCTTTAATGATCACTTTGCCCACTTTTCTATTAGGCTTCTAGAAGGTATTTCCTCAATACTTTTTGAGCTTCTTTGGAGAAGGTTTCGACTTAATTTGACTCAATTCGACTCATATTCAACTCAAATAATTTCTTATTAAGTTAAGACTTAAATTGTTATTTATTAATTAAAGTTAACTCTAATCTATAAAGGCAAATGCAGGAGTGGCCTATAAAAGTCCCAACAATAAAATGACTTGATCGGAATTTTAATACGTCTAAGCTATAAGAATGACTGATTCGCTACATTGACAAAAATTTCAAAACAGATATTACCTACATCACGATTTACAACTATTCCTAACTGAATAAATGTACCATTTTATAAAGTGACATTATTGTTAACTATTCAGAAATGAAATACAGTTGATAAAGGCGAACTAAATATTTTAGAAGGTAAATAAAATACATAGGCTTATAGAGTAGCAGTAGTATAGGAAGGGTGGATTCAAGCACACATTTTGACATTTGACCTTAACATTTAACCCTACCCCTACTAACCCAATTTTACTAACATTTTTACGATCCGGATTATTATGGATAATAAATACGCCAAAATCTTTAATTGGTTATGTATATTTAGGGTATTAACCTATGACAACCAAAGTTGGAATGATGACTCACAATTATAAAATAACAATATAACCTTAACATTTTCAATTATTGTCTAATAATAATTATAATCTTATTATTTATTTATAAATATTGTTTTTAAACCTTTTTTAAATTTTGGACGAAAAATGACGTCATTTTTGTTTTTAGCCTATAACTTTTGATGTTTACAACTTATGAGAACCCAACTTGGTATGGTAACTCACCAATTTTTAAATTATTATTAATGAATTTTTTTATACATGTAGTAAAATAAAATGCAATTTATAGACAATCCGAATAGTTATGAACAAGCGTATATTTTTTTAATCGGTTTAAATTTAACGAAGTTATCGACATTTTAGTTGTTTACAGTTGATCAGATCTATTTTTATTTTTTATAAATAGTAGAATAAAATTAAATAGATAGACTATCAGAATAGCTATGAGTCAGTGCTTATCTTAAAAAAATCGGTTGAAATTTAACAGAATTGTGGACATTTTACCAGTATGGTGATTTCAATGAGGATTCTGACATTCCCTCTGATTGATTTTGCTACTTACGTTACAGATTTATCTAAATTTAATCATTATTTGTGCCGTTTCTAATAATTTCGATGGTCTACTACATGATTCATTTACAATATATATATATATATATTATATTTTTATAATATTATTTATCTTATTTTTTATGTTTAAAATGTCCTTTTGTTATACTATTTGGTTATACAAACTTACAATTTAAATTTATTTTTAAAATGTTATATTGTAATATGTCGTTTGGAGAGAGGGTCTAGTCAAAAGTCAAATATTAAGGTTAAGTGTCAAAAGTGTGCTCGAATCCACCCTTTCTATATACTGAAAAGAGGGATATTTTCGATTTTTTTTTAAATAGTAATGCTGAAGCATTTAACTATTTTTACACTTAAATCGATAAACATCGCTTTGTTCAGTATAGTAAATTTGAATAGAAATAAATTTTACTTTTCCTCTGTTTACTTAATAAAGACGTGAAATAAAGACAATTAGATTGACCGTTTAGTTTTTAAGGTAAATCTATTTTTTTAAATTTAAATTATTTACAGATCTTTTGCATTTTACATTTTAAATTTTACAGAGATTTTGCGGCTTTTCTGTATATGGGTTACTTCACGTAAAATGGTTAAAAACAGTTTATTTAAACATTAGGATTCATATAGCGACAGTATGTTGGTATCTGTATTTAGTGTGTTTATAATGTTTTCTTTTTTGTGTGTATATTTAATGAACTGGGTAGTTTTACAAGTTTAATCCATCAGTTTCAAATTATAGTAAACTTTCACATAAATTCATATTAAGAAATATTTACACTGAAAATTAATATGGTCATAACCAATCAATAATTAACATTACAATGTATTGATAACTATAACTTTCCCAATATTTTTTTATACTTATCACGGTTCCCGTTATAAATGAATATTTGTTATACGTTCTGAATTGCTTCACTGTGTATCATGTCCGTTAGTTCTCTTGTAATGTACATGTTGCTTGTTACAGCTAATGATTGTTAAACTATATTTTAATTTGTCTTTCACGATGATGTATTTTTCAATTGTTATACATTGAATTTTTCAAGTTTTGTAAATGATATTTATCAATTATTATTATATATTGTATTTAACAAGTATTACTATATATTGAAAAAGAGAATGCACAATACTGTCGAAACCATCCTGCATCAAAGCCAAGCAGGGTTCAGACCTCGAAGAAGTACCACTGAGCAAATTTGTAACCTACGAAGTCTTTGCGAAAAGTATAGAGCTAATGGTAATAGCATCTACCATAACTTCATTGATTTCAAGAAAGCCTTCGATCGGGTGTGGCATGAAGCTCTGTGGTTAATTATGGGCATTCACGGATTCGATACAAATATTGTCAATGCTATTAAGAACCTTTATGACAGGGCTGAAAATACAGTGCAACTTGGAACTAACCGTAGCTCGTACTTCAGATGCAGCGTCGGGGTTCGACAAGGCTGCATCCTTTCTCCAATG
>JAUZND010049643.1:0-19695 GCA_034780555.1 Coelogynopora nodosa | reverse complement strand
GTCTTACTACCAGATATTATTCCGCTGTGAAGATTATACTACATATTTGTAGAACTCTTGTTCACACCTTCAGTTTTAACCCAAATTTTCTGGCTAGTAGATATCTGGGCAGGCGACCTGTTTAGATGACCAGGTCGCCCGGGAGGGCGACCTTAATAAAAAGTTGATTTTCACCCCTGATTAATTTAGGAACAATTCATAAAGATGATTATATAAGTTTATTTGGCTAATACAAAAGAGTAAATAAAATTATATTTGTATATCATAAATAGTTAGCTAATTAGTATAATATAAAAACAAGTAAAATATTAATAATAATGAAATTATTATTTCAACTTTATATTATTTTTTATTTATTTTTAGATATTTTTTAAATTAAATAATTATTCTTTTAATGTTACTTATATTAATTAGAAAAATTAATACATAATAAAATTAATCTTATTTGCTTAAAGAAAATGTTTATATTATAATATTATTAATATTAAATAGTTATTAATATAATACTTACCATTCATATTTATTTATGTGAACTAATTATTATACTGCAAGATCAAATAAATAATGTAATGAATATAAATATGTAGTATTTTAAAGTTTCAATTTTATAGGTAGGTTTATAAACAACATTTAATATTGTTTTGCATACAACCATTAAAGATTGCCTTATATTTTACTATATAAATATATTTTAGTATAATCTATATAATTGCTTTTGTTATTTTTAATAAATATATATTGGTTCTATTATCTGTAATCCAGCTACTTAAAAAGTAACATATTCCTTTTATAGTGAAATAGTAAATATGGGTATTATTATAAAGTAAATAACTACTTTCATTCAATAACATTATTTATATATATATGGACATAGTCATAATCACTTCATAAATAATTTCTAGAGTTCTCAATTGGGAGAAGAGGCCATGTGCATTGGCTTGCCTGAAATCCTGACATGACACCAATAGATCATATTTATTGATTTTAACCATGAATTATGGCAATTAGTTTGTTCATTTGTTCCAAAACTGATACACAAATGTATTGAATCTAGTCGAATTCAGTATGGTTAAATGTGTACTTCATTTTTTACTGAAATATATTTTTACTATAGAAAATATTTATGAATTAAAATTTGAGAAAAATGTGATTTTGTTGGTTACTTATGGCCACTATGGTTTTTAAACATTCTTTATAAAAATAGGATGCATCAGCTTCTTTAACATATAAAAAAGTTTGAGGTAATAATAATTAACAATTAAAAAAGATATAATAATCTTGCTATATATATACATTCATATTTTAGTACTGTATATAAACATGATTCATACCTAAGAAATATATGTTTATAGTTTAGATATAAGAATTTACTCTTTATTACCAGTTATTTAGAAAATTAATTAGAATTGCACTATACTATCTTATATTTTTTCATAAGTATTTTGATCTACTTATAATATACTGTTTGAATAATTCAAAGTATGTCAAATTACATTATTCTCTATACTTTTATAGATAATTTTATTAACTGTTAATGTTAAATAGATTGTGATTTAGGAAAGTGAAAAGCTTGTTTAACAAGCCAGGCTTATGTATAATATTGTTATGTACAATTTATTCAAGGTATATTTTATTGTCAGAACTGTTAAATGTATATGTATTTTTAGTTTGATTCAGTAAGTCATAAATGTATTTTTCTAGTTTTATTAGTTAATTGAAATTCATATAATAAGCGATAATATATTACATATTTTAATTTAAGAGACATATTCAAAATTTATTTTTTCTATTTTGGTCAGTAGGTTTTAGGTCATCCTAGCCTGGCTAGCAGTGAAGTTAAATTCACTTAAAAACCTTTTGACTTTTAACCCTTTAAAATTTTCACATTATACAAATATTTCAAAACAATATGTGCTTGTCCTGTGACTGGTAGGACATTTGAGTAAACAATTTGATGTTCTCATACACTATGTCTATAGTACATTATACCTATCTATAGTATAATCTAACAACTCACATACTATAATACCACAATACTTTTTACAGTTATAGTTATTACTTCTAATTGTTTATGTTGTTACATATATTTATGTTATTTACTGAATTAATATATATATATATTATTCTGAAAAATGACAAATGTTTCTTAAAAATCCCTTGAATTTTAAATATACAGTAGTGTAGGCATCATGGTATTACATAATGCTTATTCAGACTAAGTTATACAATGTGAGAAATCCTTTAAAATAATATTTTGGTTTATGGAATATTAGGACTGTAATCACTAAGAAATTGTTTGTAAAATAAAACATTATCAGTATAATTGAGTAAATTCTTTTATATACTTTATCTCAATTCCATACAGATGCTTAGTACATGATTTGACAGAAAAGCTATGTTCATGGAAAATGTGTAAATCATTGATTTAAAGTCATAGAAGAGACTAGAAACACCTGAAATTTTCCACAGCTAGATCAGCATAATGCACTATGGAATTTCTGCTGGTTACTTTATACTGATTACCAATCCAATATAAACCTCACCATCTTCAGTTAATGTACACCTAACTTTAACCTCATCTTTAGTTCTTGTAGATTATCTAACTTTAACTGTAGACAGCTTTTACAGGAGCATCTAATTCTGCTAATTTTTCTTTCTGAACTCTTGCCTCTTCATCTTTTGATATAAATTATATTGAAATTAGGATTTTCCCCTAGTATCAGAAAGTAGATAATTAAATTATTTTACTTTGCTGATTGTTTCATTTATAAAGTTTTTAATGTATAAACATCAGATTGAAACAGAACATGTTAGTCAAGAACTCTTCATCAAAATGTTATTACAAAAAAATGAAATGTAACATTTTCTTGTGCCTATTCACCACTGCTATTTTGCATCTTTTAATCCTAATTTGTTAAACATAAAAACACCTGGTACAAATGTGAAGGAATTGGGATTTATATTATGGGCTAGTTAACTATGTAATGTTAACTATTTTGTTATTTATTATTGATATCATTAAACATTCAGCCATGCTAAATATTCCTATCAATGAATTGCTAAATATTGTTCAATTTTTTTGCTTTTGCAATTATAAAAAGTACACTCATAATCTAAATATTAATAACTTATATTTTAAATATATTTTAGCTATATTTTTAAATATATAGTTTTAAATAGACTTAGTACATAAGTAATACAAAATTGATTGTACTTTAGGAATAGGCTACCTTATCACACCTATAATTGGTTACAAAATATACGTAATTTATATATAAACATAAGCTCTATCTAATTATCAATGTAAAATAAATGTAATTTCACATTTATTGTTCATAGAAGTGAAAACTATACCTTTTTAATAACTTAAATGCATTACAATGTTTCATTACTAATTTATTATTACCTTTTACTAAATTACTCATATTTTATTTTCAGAATGTTAGGCACTCTATAGCACAAATGTAAGATTTTGACATACACCAATTTTAACAACCTATATTCGTTGCTAACAACCATTGTGATATCATCACCGACACATCCAACATGGCTACTGAAAATCCAGGGACAAATAATGCCAAAAGCCAGTACCTACACCTGCAACCAATCAAGCAGGCTGACCCGGTTACCAAGGCAAAGTCACCCAGCAGTGACCCTGGGGATGGAATCACTACCGGCACCCCACTGATGGTTGGCGGGCTGGATGAGTCGGCAATGGAGGTGCGGTCGGTGGACTTCAGCCTCTCCTCCAATCGATGTGGTCTGTGGGGCTGGCGACCTAATTTCCTCCAGGTATTCAGGGGAGGGTGACATCCATATATAGCCAATAATTAATTGTATTGTAATAATACCGTAACCATTAGTTAATATATTTAATAGGATTGAGACAAATTTGATTAAGTAGGATTTATTTTTATATAAAAGGTATTGTAATAGCACTGACAATTCACGATATAAAATGTTCCCAATCGCCTGACTCTAAAATTATGATTATAATTGCTTTATGTGCATGAGTCTTTTGGGCGAAATGTGGTACAATGAACATTATTGATGCCTCTAGTCTTATCTATTATTATAAATTTGTCACTTTTAATACAATTTATATCAACTCAATGGCCTTCCAGTGGTTTAGCTATTGTTTAGTCTTCCCTATATAATAATTAGTATTTTTAAAAATTATTTAATGAATTCCTCTATTTGGTGTTGTGTGTTTTATTGTTAATTCTATTAGTTTATATGCAACACGAACGACAAAGATAACCACACCCTTTTTAGAATTATTGTTATATTGTTTAGCTATAGTTTGAATTATAATGTCAAAAAAAATATTTAAATTTCATTGTTTTACTCTTAAGTTGTAGACTCTTTATTAATTGATATGATTTTATTACTCTGTTATGTAACATTGGGATTGATAAAGTGTATTTTCGCAATCCACATATATATTCTGCGATATAAAATACAATATTAAAATAAACTAATCTATAAGTTAGGTATAATCATACACATTATGACACCAATCATGGAAAATGAAGAATAAGACTATTTGTTACATATCTGGCAGAGAAGTTGATGTTTGAATTTAGAGTATAAGTAACAATCTTATGCTGTAAACGACAATTCATAAATGTAGCCTCAACCAATGATACGATTTCCTTTAGATTATTCAGCATAATATGCCGACATTACAAGCTAACATTATTAAATCAACTAATTATAGCATACGAGTGTAGCATACATCCAGTGTAGTTAGATATGATAAATTAATATCAGATTAACAATTGAGTAGAGCCCTTACTGGCGGAAAGAGAATGAATTAATACAAACTGATATGAAGTGAACGCAGGAAGATAATAAGCAACGGAATTATTCAATAGAATCATCAACACAATATAATATCATCAATATAATATATTTAAACAGCTGAACATTTAATATGGCGTGATTTTAAGATGAGCAGATATATTTAAACGCCTTTTTGTATTTTTATAATACTTTAATACAATTGTATATTTTTTTACAATAGTTAGTCATATATTATTTTAACTTATTTTCCTTACATTTTATTGTTAAGTACATTTGTAGGTACTGCATTATTCAATACTAACACATTGTTGATTTTAAAAATCTGCCACTTCGTTTCGATATTTAAGACCATATTTAAATTATTATATAAATAATGTCTGATTAGACAGAACATTGCACCATAAATATATCAATTTAATTTTTGGTTTTCTTTTAATTGTTAAAATTATAATTGATTGAATTAATTAATAATAATGATTATCGATACCTTTAGTTTAGATGCATTCTTGTGCTGAACGTGTAGCCTTTAGACATCACAAAAATAGTAGTAATTTCATATTATTTATGTAAATCTAATAGTAGGTAATTATATGTAAAAAGAGCACTATTAGTGACACCATCGACCTCCTCCCGCCCGCCAGGTGTTCCGCAGTATCCGCGTGTTCGTGGGGGTGATGTGCGTCACCTGTTTCCTCCAGACGGGGGTGAGTGTGGGCTACTTCACCTCCCAGATCACCACAATGGAGCGTCGGTTCGGGTTGCAGAGCTCCACCATCGGGATCATCCAGTCGACCTTCGAGATCGGCTACGTGTTCACGGTGATCCTGGTGACCTACTTCGGGAGCCGGGGCCGGATACCCGTGTGGATCGCCTCAGGGATCATCGTGATGGCGGTGGGCTCGTTGCTATTCACGCTGCCCCAGTTTCTCCCGGTGATTGTTGGGTTTAGTGAATGTTGTGTGTTTATTTGTTTTTCTTCCCACTAGGCCTATACAACAAAACAAAAATTGTTAAGACACATTTTGATTTTAGCGTCGTCGATATGTCATATTAAGGTTAAAATATTGTATATTATAACTATGCCTGGATATTGCAGTCTGTCAATAAATGTTATTGATTATTTACTAATTCAATATATTAATATTATTCTTTACTTAATCAATATATCTATATTGTTCTTTACATAATCAATATATCGATATTATTCTATACTTCATCAATATGTTGATATAATCAATTGTTCCATTTTATTCTTCATATTATAATCTAACACCTATTAATTCCTTCCCTCACTGAACAGGTAATGCCTCCAATGGACACCAGCTCAGGCAGCCGGGATCAGATCTGTCTCCCCTCCACTACTGTAGCGGGTGGCGATGCCCCCACCTCCTCCTCCTCCTCCTCCTCTGCCAGTGTTTTGCCGGGCGGGTGCAGAGATGAGACCACCAGCACCTGGTTCGTCATCTTCTGCTTCGTTTGTGCCGAGATTCTGATTGGGGCGGGGTCAAGCCCCCTACTCACGTTGGTGCCTCCCTTCGTGGACGATCATGTGCCCTCTGACAAGGCGCCAGCGATGATTGGTCAGTAGTGCCGAGTTGTGTTTTGTGTGGTTAATACCCGATTGATTATAAGGGTTTCAAAGTAGCCAATCAGCATGGAGATTACGTTTTCAAAAATGAAGGATATGTTCAAGATATAAAATATAAGCGGTAATAATATAGAAATTATGAATTACAACTATATTATAATGTTTGTATTGAGTGACATCTATAATACACTAATAATGTGAGATCTGTGTATAAATTAAATGCAAGACCAGTTAGAATTAAATATGTTTAGTTCAGTTGAATCAATGTAACAAAAAGGAAACTACGACTTTATAATTTTGATCAATTGTAAGGCACAATCGATAATTTATTCATTAGTCCCTAGTTAGCAAATCAGGTAAGAAAAATAGGCTGCTTCATTTCCCCCATCTATAGTCGAGCATTAAGATATCCTCTACTGTATGCTACGGACTTTTAATCCTCCCAAGAAATATTCCCACGTTTTGTAAATAAATGTCTATCTATGCCTTCAGTTGGCTTTTGTAGATGTTTAATTCTGAAAATCTGTCTCGGCTTGGCCTACTAGCTACTTTTCTTAGTGTTTTGAGTGATGTGAATATTTTTTAATCTAACTCCGTTTTTTTATTCATTTTATCTCTGACTTACTGTTGGTAAAGCACTTTACTATAACCGGTGGAATGAAAATATGATAATGCCTCGTGGATTACGTGTTGTTTGCTTTAATACATACACCCGCGCGAGATAGGGGAAATGCTGTTGTTCAGTTTATTGAAATGTTTACTTCTTATCCGTAGCTACTACTTGGACATTTTTAGACAAAAATATTAAGGATGTGCAAGAAGATTTTTTCGGACAAGATTTCCTGCGGCGTTTGTCATTATAGGCTTTATGAGATAGGCAACGTATTGTACTTTAAGATTGGACAACTGTTGAATACATTTTCGTAACTAATATAAAATAGGCTAATCGTAAACAGAAGGCATATAAGAATATATATTGTACACAGCTCGCTATCTCTCTCAACCCTTTATAAGATTATAAAAATGCACCACAGCAAGCTTTGCGCTGTCACTGTGTCAATTAGCTGATGGAACAAATATAATTGATTGGTGAGCTGCTGAAAGACCTAGACTAAGTATCTAGAGCATAATATTGTATGTTGCAATTCTTCGAGAAGTTAAAACAATTTATATCATTTGCCTTGGTCAAGAACTTAAGAAGCAAAAAGATGGTAATAATTATAAATGAAGTCGTTGTAATGGGAGGAATTGTATTCGTTAAATACATTTGATCTCTATTGTTTTACTGTTGCTGGCATTCTAAACTGATAGTGTAAGTTAATTTGGTCCGATTGAATCCTTAACAATGAGAATAATGATCCCATAATTATATATTGAAATTATTACACGTGTTCGTAGTTATGATCTGGTCTGTCCTCATAAACATGTCTTAGCTTTAAGGTATCTTGTATTTGGTAGGATGTCTTCTAAATCCACAACTTTGACTTGCCACCTTATCACTCTAGGTTTATTTTAAAGAGAGTAGGTATATCAAGCTAGATTTGTGTTCTGTTGATAGTTCACATTCTTTTTGTTTGGCTATTCTCAAGTCCGGTTCTGAGTTATGTTTGATATTTTTATAAAATGTCGTTCCTGTATATATTTTGCAGTCGCCTTAAATACTTTTTGGTTCTTTCCTGATTTGATTTATGGTAATGTGTGGAATGGAATGGAATGAACTCATTTACTACACTTTTGGAATACTGTTGTTTCTATATTATACAGTGTTTACAATAAATAGCGCATTTCGTGGACACATCTAACAAATAACTAAATCTCCAATTACTAAGTCATATAACCGTTTCAGTTACATAATGACTTTTATTTAATAGCTATATGAAACATAATTTGGACGATAACTGGTTTTGAAATTATGTTTTATATTATGGTATTATAATGCTGCCTTGGTATAATAGGGTATGATATTTATATATTATCGATTCAATAAATCGTTGGCACAGGGTTATATTTATAGACAAGGGTTATATTATATGTGTTTTCAATATTATGTATATTATACTGCGGAAAGGTCTTTCTTTTACGCAGCTATATATGTGAAATTTATTTACTACAACATTTTTCTCCTTCAACATGAAATTATTGGTATAAATTCATTTAAAGGATACAATTTCGTCTGAAAAGTGAAAAATACTTTCCAATGTTGAAGGCTTTTATAGTATAATGTTTTTTTTTATACAAATATAGACATTATTATGCGCAATTTTAAGATAATTTAGTGGACATGAACAAATATTACTTGCTTATATTATTAAGCGAGATTTTGTACCATCTGTGAATAAATTTTACTTTCTGATTATGACTTGTATTCATTTACCTTTTATTAGCTGGTGGACATATTTATGTGTATAAAGTTGGCGCAACAGGATTACTTTTTATTTTATATTTCGCAATTTGTGACTATGCACAACCGTTACACAAACATAACATTGAATTAAATATTATTTTTTACTGTGTTCGACAGTATACAATAGTAATTATTTATCACTGATTATTGAAATTATAAGTTAATTACAAAATATATTTATTCGTTAAAGCTCAGTTTTGTCGTTCATTCTTCATTCAAACTCTTCCAATCGACTAATAACAATCTCTGTCAACCAATAAATGTCATTCTTTCTGAACGAATTAATGACTATTTCTCCCAACTGACCGATAACAATATCTCTATTGCGATCAACAAATAGCATTCCATTTCAGCTAATCAATACCATATTCTACTCTACCTACCAAAAAAGACCAATAACAGCCTTCAATCGCCCAGCCCGCCTACCCAACAGGTGAACAACTAACATCTCCCCCTCTCTCTCTCTCTCTCCTTCCCTTTCCCACCCAACAGCCTTCCTCTACGCAGCGACGGCTCTGGGTCCCATCGGTGGCTTCATGGTCGGCGCCCTAACGAGCCGCTTCTACGTGGACGTGCTCACCCAGAACCCGGAGGCTTTGGGAATCACGCCCTCTGACCCGCGCTGGATTGGCGCTTGGTGGGGCGGCTTCATTCTCATCGGTGGGTTTCGGTCCGTTGTTTGTCTCTATGATGGCGGTGTTTCATTGGCTGACTCTCTCTCTTGACCGTTACAGTCTTGTGTTTGTGGAAATAATCGATAATTATTTATTTTATTTTCGATATTGATGTAAACCATGATGTTATCAATTTAATTTCATATTATCTGATATTAATTATATTAGAATTGAAATGAAATGTTCTGTTGATTATTGGTTGAATAATACACTCATTGATATTAGTTGATGTCAGTTTTAAAATTTTATAATATAAATGAAAAATATATAGCTAATCAATATTAATATTTTAATTATCAGGGTTCCCACAAACCGGTGTAGGGGACGAGGAAATCTGGAAAAGTCGGGGAATTTATTTTGTGGAATGCTGCTGTAACTCTGATTATGCTGTTATAGATAAATACTTATAAATCATTAATCTACAAAGAATACAGTTTTTTCAGTGAACGTTATTTTTAAGGTAGAAATTATCACTGTTTAGTTACACTTTTCGTTTCTTATCGAAATATTTATAAAAATATCTCTCTAAAATAATCCCTTAAAAGACATATCAGGTGATCGAATTATAAATATTCTTCATAATAAAAATCTGCGTTGGCATTCAGCAAACCTCTCAAAAGAGCTGCCTCCATATTGATGACCTATTTTCTGCTAGTCTATAACATACATTGAGATAAAATTCTCAACATGTTATTGTTTCTTATCAACCCTGTACTAGCCATGTTCTGAATAATGTTGAAAAGAATGTATATCTTTTTAAAAGAATCGGGGAAACATATAATATTGTGTTCAAGGAAATTGCTTTCATAACAGTCGCTTAATATTGCTTATACTGTCATGTGGGGAATACAGTTATTCGTTAAAAGACGAATTTTTATAGACAACCTAACTTTTATGAGTTTTTATATTCTGACATATATATATATAATATATTCAGCTATCTTAATAATTTGGGGGGGGGGTTATGATTGGTATTTCTGAGTATTATTGCTGGCACAATATTACTGGCATTCATGTCTACTTGGTTTTAATTTTTTATGCGTTGTTGATAGTAAAAGAGCAGTGTCATGTGATAATTTGACTGAAATCTCTTCTCATAACTTTCTCTCTGTCAAACACACTTTCTATCTCCTATCAATTGAAAATAATATAGGCTACACCAAATTACTATCAATATATGTTATATACGATCAATTTCTGTTATCATATTGTGTTTCAGTTGACATTTAATATGAATTAGATTTAATGAATTTTTTATGTGAAAGTTAATGATTTAGTGACTTTTTCATTTAGGAGATTGTTATTTTATAAGTCTGAAAATGATATCATAATATGTATCGCCCCCACAATTCGTTGTATCAAATTCAAAAACCCACTTTCTCAACTAATAAAAACTGTCTACCCCCCCCCTCTTTTTTTAAAGGTTAATAATTAAATTTTTCCTCCAATATGGCACGCTGATATGATCGCATGATGAGGAGGACAGCTTTTAATTGACACTTGAGAGCAGAGACGAAGTTTGCTTCTATTTTTTCAATATCTCGGTCGACTTTTGTATCGTTAATATTTTATTGTTTTTGTGACCTGTTCGCGAGAGAAATAGTCAGCCTGTCTTCCTTCTTCAAGAAATTGTTAAAATGATATGAAATGAAATTAACGTGTTAAAAGTTTTTTTTAAGTTATGCAAAAACTGAACACAACTTACTAAAATAAATATAATTACTTATTTTTCTATTGTAATTTCGAAAAATAAAGCAAAATTATATATTTTCCTGACTTTCGGCACTAAGGCCTAGAAAACACTAAATTTCATGAAAAATGCAATAATTATTTTAGTAGAATATTGGGTAATTGAGAAATAGTTTTAAAAGTACAGAGTTTGTTTAATCCTTGAATTTTGGAAGTTTTTTTAATTTGGAAATAATATATATATCAAATTATTCATTTTTGACATTCCACCCACCCCCTACAGGCAGCGTCATCCTCATCATGTCCTGCATCATGTACCTCTTCCCTCCTCACCTGCCGCAACTCCACAACTCCGCCGCTCCACCTCTCTCCATTGCCGCTGCTGATCCCTGTGAGCCCAACCACGTGGGAGGGGCATGTGCCACAGCGGTGGTCAATAGCGGTGAGTTTTTATTGATTTTTTTGTTAATAATTGTTTGTGTGTAGAGCCATCGTCTATACAAAGCAAGGGTGGCAATGATAACAATGAAGGCTTCTGACTAGAAGATTACATTATTTTTTGATACAGACAACGTTGTTGAATTGTCTTAAAATATCTATTTTTGGGTCATTTTGAGTAATGTATTACGTCATATCATGTTCTCCAGTATATTCGATGACAATTTATGGAATCGTAAATGCATTAAGAATTAGGCAGGTACTGAAAATTACGTTTGAATAATCATTACAACAAACTTATCATAATAATATGATGTATATACCTATAATATGAGCTTGTTATATTGTAAAAATTATGACATTTTCCATCACATAGCTTAAATAGAGTTAAATATTATTATTGTGTAGACCCACACTATAATATGTCACCAACGCAATGGTAGCTTGTCATCATCAGATTGTATCATTCGTCACAGGGTTCCTACTGCGCATGCAAAACTCATCGAATTTTTTAAGAAACCAAGTATTTACATTGAATACCGTTTTCTTGGTGTAGGAAGTCCAATATTTTGAAATTTAGTATCTCATTATTTATAATATTTAGTGTAAAACAATTTTACTTATATTTATTTAGTGTAAAACATTTTTTTTGTAAATATTTAGTATTCCCGTGGCGTTTCATCAGGAAAGAACACCAGTTAATGTCTCGTTCAGGTCTCCTCTTAGTATGCTCAGGGTATCACGAAAGTCACATGACATATCTTCAACTGAAAATTTGAGGTCGAGAAATACTGTATTGATATTGTAGAAAAGTATTGTAATGTTTTCAATTATAATGGTAGTGTAATAAAAAAATAATACTAATACTATTTTTCTATTATATAAAATATAAAACCTTTAGTCACCTTCTTGCGGTGAAATAGAGAAACCATTTTGATTTGCTATTGGAATTGTGTTCGAACGTGTCAGTGACAATCTTGATATTAGCTTTCACACTTCAGACATTACTTTGTGTTCAATCTGTGTTATATTATAATGACAACAGTATTTTAAATTGTAATATATAGTTCGTGCAAACTCTCTTATATCGGTAATTTACTATCTAGTGATCGCTGGAACTAAGAGACCCTGGAATTAAAATACAACAACTAAAAATCCTTTAAAAATCACGAATACTCGCGGGAGCCCTTGAATAACTCTTTAACATGATAGAGATTATGGTTATTCATAAAATTCGGAGCTGTTCTTCCGAATACATGCATATAATTGTAATAATATAAAACTACTAATGTAATTAAAATGAGTTTCCTAAGCTAAATATGATTTTATTTTATAATAATATAAAAAATTATTTGCCCTGTAATCTTTTATGACAATATTATGACAAAATAAACAACGCTGGTATACATTCTTACACAGTGTCTGTTAATAGTCTTTTCTGTGGGTACATATCTATATATATGAAAACTGGAGCTAAGGCCTATTCCCACCAAGCGCGACGTGACGGAAAGCCGCGCGGCAAAAAAAGATTTAACGCGACGCGAGGAAATACCACGAGCTATTCTAGCTTTGTAGAGATATAACATGTCTACCTATATGAGCAGACCACGCACCACTTCAGCCCGGTGTCACGTATAGATGGGGGAGATAAGTATGCAGGTAGCTATTGTTGGCTCACGACCAATGCAAACAGTCTGTGTTACTGAGATGCCCTTTCTCACTCTTCTCTTTATGTGCAGGAACATGTGTGTATATCAGTTATTATAGAGTTTGTATTGAAATATTGATTTAGTCGCTCGGTATCGCAGAAAAAATTGAATAATTTTAACTCAGTTTCGTCGCGTCTAGTCGCACTCAGTGGAAATAGGCTCATTGAAATGTTTCTTATCAACTTTTTGTGGCACGGCGCGGCACGCTTGATGGGCATAGGCCTTTGGACGAACACTATAATAATTGGTTGTTGTGTTGTTTTTGGTGTTTTTACCGGTTTAGACCAGTTTCTGTACATTCTCCTCTAGCTAGTTCACATTGAAATGATTTATTAAAAAAAAAAAACTTCACTGCAATATTATATTTTTAATAAACAAAGTCAATGTATATGACCTAGTTGTTTGTCTAGCCCAGACCGACTAGGAGTTACCAGAAGAAAGAACTTTAATCGATGGTTGTTAAGAAAGGGATATGTTTCTGTTTGACTGAATTATTAATTCGACACTGAAGTTATCCGTCCTCTTATAAATATTATATAAAATTATGTATTTCTATCTTGAATAGTAATTATATTGTTCCCACGCAGTTGTAGCGGATAATGATAGTATATCTGTCTATTCTGGGATCTTCAGTTGTACTTTTAATGTGTTTACTTGAATCTATTTTGAAGCCCTATACTATACCGCATTTTATTGTTGTGAGATGGTTAAATTCACATGCTTGCTCCATTTTCCCGGTCGTTGGCCGGTATAAGCCTACTATCAATAGGATATCTGACATCCATATTCACACCATCAAAAAGGAAGGGATCCTACCTTTATTGCTTATACAATACCTGATATATGAATTCTCATTAGCACCGGATGTTCTAAGACAGATACGAAAATGTACTTTGGTACTGAAGTTAAGTATGGTTGCTGAATTATCAGCGATTATAACCCTTTTCTAACCTTTCAGAGAACATTTAACATGTTTCTGGATGGAACTGTTATAGCCATAGGGCCTAGGTAGTATAGATAATGCAAACCTTTTTATTCGTTTTACTTCCGGGTCGTGGCCATGATTTGTTCCTATTATCACCTGTATGTGAAGTATATTATATCATCCTGCTCGGGTTAGGAATGATCTGTCTTATTGTGTCTTATCTGTCTTATTGTGAGTCATATACTGGTGATAAACTTCCTGGTTTCATGGATTTGACTCGCTGCAGCACCGTCTATTACACATATATATATACACCGTATATTCTAACAATGGATATATTATGTATGCTTTAATCGGTCTACCTCAAAGAACTTAGTCATGTATTGTATTGTATGTTTACCTACAGCTAGGTCATAGCCGTTAGATTGTCATTTTCATTGATTAGTTTAAAAATATATATTTTAATTAAATCTGTTTTACAAAAATTCATCGACATTTAAAAAGTAAAACATATATCAGATACCAGATAACACAAACACTCTACTCTTAATGTAGTTGTATATTTAGCGAAACCGCAGTTTAGCGTGTCCTAAATGTAAATAAATTCGCAAATCTAATAGAGTCCATCAACAATAATTGATTAAGTGAAATATGTGTGCTCAGTATAAGAGATAATAATGTATCAAACATTATATTACTGTTTATTAGATGTTACGAAAACTTCTCACAGTGCCTCACCACCACTGCTACGTTATGTGTTGTTTGCGCACGCCGTCTGCCAGCCATGATATAAATTCGAAATTAATATAAACTTGCCGAAACTGTAATTATTTAAACAAATTTTCTTATTTAGGATGCTAAAATCACGATTAATGTTTGATATAATTTTAAGATTTTTTTAAATTTTAGCTTCATAAACTCCAGTTTCGCCGTACATTTAATAACAATAAATTACTGTTATTTCGTTTCTGTGATATGCTAAAAAAAACTATGAAGCAGTCCTGGTTTTTCAGTCATTTTGAATATAGTATTTCGTTGACACGGTTGGTTAAATAGGCCACCCATCTGTTTTAATCGAAGATTTTCAGTGAATGTTTAATACATTTCAGTAATTGTGCCTTATGCCTTCTATAAAAAGACGCGTTTTTGTAATATATAAGGCGCTACACTATCAGGATTTCTGAGAGAAATTTTCATGCTTTAAATAAAGTTGATTACACAGACCAAAACACATAATCCAATTATAAGTATAATCTATTGTTTACAGAAGTTATTTAAGAGTCTTATCAAATATTCACATTCCGTGCTGAAATTTGTTTTTAATTTTTTTAGGGTCTTTTCAAACAGAATCTAGCTGTAACACGACGCTGTGAAACTAGAAAATTCAACTTGTTCAACTCTCTCCTGCCACGTTGTGCTGCAAAATAGAAATCTCCTCTTTCTGATATATTTTATCATATTATTTAGAGAGAGTTTCAATAAGAGTGCGTTCAGCTTGTTGTTAGTTGATTGTATCTTGTCGGGTGTGAATATGATTATATAGGTCGGCTTTTAGAATTTTAATTGTAGCTAAACTAAACATGAACTAAAACTGATTATGGCATTTTATAAATAGTATTATTATTTGTCAACCTCAGTATATATAATTCATACATTTGGTTATACATTATGATGAATTAGTGTAGAATTTATTTATTCTCCAAACTTCACATTGCTAATTTAAGCTGGGCTGATCCTGCTCTACTCTTTTGTTCAAACGTCTGACGCAGTTATGTGAGTTCTTTTTTTGGTAATTGCGAATCTCTTCTCCATTACTTCAAGCTTGTATGACTTTTGCGACATGAGCGCATTTTTAACGCGATATGGCAGAACATAATTGTGATGAAAATAGAGTACTCTGTCAAGCTTTATCTAATTAAAAAACGTTAGGCAATATGTATATTTATTAAAGATGGTTCCATAACACTCACCTATAGGCCACCGACAACATGTAGGTACCAGAAAGAGACCATTGATCGCCGTACAGTTTTGAATACTATAGGTCTATCGTCACTTATTATCATTATAACTTTATAACATTATAACAAATATCATTATCATGTATATACTGATTTATTGTGTGTATTTCTGTTTTACATACGAATTTGATCGAAATTAATTGCTTTCTACTCGTCCCAGGCGTCAATTATGCCGATATTATGAATATAACAAGAACGGCCCACGTCGTGTCACAATACAGATTAATATAGCGCATTCATTACAACCACTTGCGACCTTTCCAGCTGTTAGAAAAATAGTATGTGGTTTTGTTTCGGACCTTATTTGCTGTGACGAAATTTTATCTTGGGTTTAAAACCTAAGATAAAACAAGTTAATAACAATACAACAAGTTACAACTTATCCGGGTTTTATCACGACCGACTGGATACTATAAATTACGGTATTGGGCAGATTGTATGACGCTTATACGCATGGTTTCTGCCATAGTAGGATTGTAAGTTGAATTACACTATATCGTATTATAATACTCACAGGTATCCATTCAAGTGTTCTGAATCTATGCATATTTTGTCCACCTTTCTATATTATTGTATTCGTCTCTATTATTTGAACAACAAGTGTATAGTTCGGATAATTTTTATCGTAACTTTGATTCTAATTTTCACTGACGCTATCAGCTATAGCTGGCTGTAAGGTTACTAACTCCATGTTATTAATTATTATTGATTTCATTTATTTAATATATTTTGTAACATATTTAATATTTCCCTTTCTTTTAAAAAAATATTTTTCAACATATAGAATATTTCCCTTTCTTTAAAAAAAAATTTTAACATTTAATATTTCCCTTTCTTTAAAAAAATATTTTTAAACATATTTAATATTTCCCTTTTTTGCAGTTTATAACAACCCTATGATCATATAAAAAAATTAAAAATCTTTAAAATGATTTCATGTATTTTGTTGGACAATTCTATAGTTTTTGAAATATTTGCATTAACTGCGCATTACGTTTATAAACTTAACACTGCGCATTACTGGAATCATTAAAAAAATGATGAATTCATGCATGTATTGATTGAAATACATATTTTTAGAGATATCACAAATTGTCATTGTTTAAAAACTTTTTTTAAAATAATCATTCGCCAATAGAACCTAGGCATAACTTGCAGACGACAGACATTTGTTTTTGAACTAGTAACAACCTATAACTAGAGCCATTTCATAAGTAGTGTGTCTACTAGATTCCATTTACCGAAATTGATTAATTGCAGTTTATTTTTTATATATCTATTAGGGAGATATGTGGAACAATATTTTAACAAAAGTTTACATTTGAAAAATATGCAATTGAATATATATTCAAATAGACTGTTTGGACGACTGTAAATAGCTATAAGGAATGATAGTCCACTGTCCAGTATTATACAGACGTATAACAACTTCGTCAAATAATTTACTCGGAACCGTAATTTTTTATAATATAATTATAATATTTGTATTAAATTTTCATTGAGTATTAATGTGTAAGTATACTTAAGTGTTTTCGTAAGTTATTCCGTTTGCAGGAATTATAAAATTGTGGTAATTTTGAGGGCAGCCGGATAGTACTATAACAACTACGTAAAATAAATTTAAAACATATATTTATTGGCATCGGCATCGTGTTATATTTCAGGTAATTTTTAGGAATTGTTCTGTTTTTTTTGGAATCTGAATCTGGTTTTATTCAAGTAATTGGCATAGGCATCGGTTTTATGGATAAAAATATGTCTTTATTTTTTATTATAGATAAAAACGTGTTTTTAGTGATAATAACAGCGTTTTTATATTTTGACACATATCGGCCACCATTCTCGTTCGTCGTGGTTCGTTTTATGTGTAGAAATGAATCAGGTAAGTTAGTGAATTTTAAATTGAGATATCTAGATAAATTGTTGTATAGTATATAATCTTTTAAACTTGTATTTTTCAATATATCAATATTGTGAGTATATTTATCGATTGTCCAACCCTAATTTTTATGCTCTGTTCTCTCCTCTCTCTCTCCTCCACTGCTGCAGAGGTGAAGAAGCGGGTGTCGGCATCGTTGACCGGAGCTCCGCGGAAGAAGGAGAAGTCAATTGACGGCTACGGAGCTGACTGGAAGGGTAGGCCATACTGCATGATACTGTCGCCTTTGTACCACTTGTCTTATCCTGCAAATAGGGGGGGGTAACCGTGTTTCAATATCATCAATTAGGCAAATCATATTATGCACTAGATTATCCGTTACAACATATTATATAGTACACTTGGCTGGATGTTATACCCTTGACAGTGGGAATATGTAACCAGGATCAATGACGAACTTTAAAAATTGATTTAATTTTATTTTAAATATTGGAACTAATTTAAAAACATAAAATGCATCATCAGCCGATGAATTGAAGTTATTTTTATTTTTTATACAGTTGTCTGTTTAGTGATAAGAATAAGATACCTGTGGTGACGATGTCGACATTCCTATAATGGAAATTATGTTTTAGGCGATGTGAAAATATGATGCAATCATCGTAGGGTAGAAGATCTCATAATAAACTATGTTTTCACTAATTGGTCAACTCAAATTAGTAAAGTAAAAAAAGCAAGCTACATTTCCAAATTTGTGTTTAACTTTTTTGCTATATTTCTCCAGTTACTCAGCCACAAAGCAGCCTCTCCTATCGGCCACATGTCATGTGCTCAGTGTGTCTTTCTCTCCTCCACATCTTTTCTGTTGATATAGACGCTTCAACACTTCCAGACAACCTTAAACTTGTTATTTATCGAACAACTTGTTATGTGCTTTTTTAGCATTTTTTATTATAGTAATCATGTTTCTTGAAACTGCAATATATTTTTGTGTGTTATATATTTTTGCTAGCTAGATTCAAATATTTCAAATTCTTCAAAAACAGAAAGCATTAGTTACATTATAAGGAATATCAGATTACAAATAAACATGTTACACTGCCCAGATGTATTATATATTTTTATAAAATACTTTATTTTGTATTTTTGTCAACATAATTATCTCTGATACTAACATGTTGTGGCCAAATAGCTTTTATAACGTATAGAAAATTAGTAACCATATATTATAGGCTTTAAATAAATTGCTTCAATTAATCAAGACATTGCATTAACCAACATTGCCTGATATTTTATGCCGGTTTACGAAAAACGCTTGTCACAGCAGTTAAATTGGGAAAAGATGACACATTATTTATACCACCATCGTTTCGTTCTCATTTATTTATTTATTATCTTCAACTGCTCCTTTCTAGCAGCTCTATATTATATATTATGATAGATGACTATTCACATTGAATCTTCGATCAAATTAAAATCCAGTTCGATCACTTGAGACACTCACACACCGCCCACGCTTCTCCTTTCATTCTCTCTCTCTCTCTCTCTCTCTCTCTCTCTCTCTC
>JAUZND010049632.1:0-19695 GCA_034780555.1 Coelogynopora nodosa | reverse complement strand
ATTCGACATTTTCGGTCGCATTCGATTTTTATTAAGGGGCCCTTTCGATTTTTATAAATATATATATATATATATTTGCAGATGATAGACCATTTTTTGGTTAAAAGAGTAAACAAAATCATTATACGGAAACTTTGTTAAACAAATGTTGTAATTATGCAAGATACATGTAAGATAATTTTAATTAATTAATTACACTTATAATTAAGTATAAATTAAATACAAGTCCAAGATATAAAACTAGATTAGTATATATTATGTATATCAGAGGAAAATCAATTGTTTTCATTAATATATATATAAATAAAAACAAGTTATATTACGGGTTTGGATTATTTAACGTGTGATAATTTTATTAAGCATTAATTATATACTAATATATTTGAAAATAAATAGATATAGGTATTTGACTAATTGAATGTATACAACATTAACATAGTATATGGGTTAATAAAACAATCATAGCCAGTATTATAAAAGGAGTATAGCATAACTAGCTATTGAGTTACGGTTACGATTGGTCAGTTAAGCTCACTGTTATTGAGGTGGGGTTACGATTGGTCAGTGTAGCTGACTCTTATTGAGGTGGGGTTACGATTGACCCAGCTCGCGCCAACTCAGTGCATTCTAACATGGTATACTTTTGTAACCAGAATCCATTCCGCTTCCAGCTCTCACCACGCCCAGTATCAACTACACTTATCGATTCACTGTAATAACTTTATTTATTTATTATATAACATCATAATTATGATTTCCGATTCTACTGCTACTTCTACTGCTACTGCTACTGCTACTTCTACTGCTACTGCTACTTACTTTATTTATTTATTTTAATTACTGTTTGAATTGATTTTTTTAAACTTATTGTCAAATATAAATTGCTGCGAAAATAATTTTACTACAATTCGTGATCTTATTGATCATTTTAAATCACCTGAATCATCTAATGTAACATAACTTGTTAGTGACATTTGTTAAGCTGAGTTTTGTTTTAAAAAATTGAATAATGCATTTAATTTATAAAACTGTTTAACTAAATTATTTTAAAGTGTTATCTATTTATTTGTTTAATTGTCTCACACATTAATATAATATAATCGACACCACTTTTGGAGAAGATTTAACACAATGATACACATTATAAAATAAAAATACAATCCTAAAAGGTTGTATAAAGGCCTAAAAATATCACAAAATATTATTTGCTGTAAATATAGAAACAATGTCTAAGATATTTTCATATTCTGATTGAAAAGTTATAATATTTTATTATGAAACTAATATGAAGCGTATTTTTGCTCATATATTGGTAATATTCGAAATAAGCGTAACACTGTCGTTGCTAAACAGTTAAATTCCATGTCCCACTCAATTGATAATTTTTCATTTATGTGTGTTGATGCAACTCAAGTATATCTATAAGTGTAAGACTTTATAGCCTAATGGTGTCAATATTATTGAACATAATTATCCTGTTTACTGCACTTTTCAACAGTCCACAAGTGCGTTGTTGCGTAATTGTAATAATAATTTATAATATCTCATAAAGTAGAGGAGAAATACATGCTTTATACACACTGCATTTAGCATATGATTAGTTAGCTCACATTTCCTTATTAGTATAATTAATTTTGTCGCTAAACTCACAAGACTATTTTATTATTATTGACTGACATTATATGTTTGTTGCTTTATAAATATTAATAATTTATGTATGTATATATTTATTAGATAAATAAAGACCTTTCATTTTAACAACTGAACCATTAAACGGAGGGGAGGGGGAGGGGGGTATGATCCAGAGTCGACATATTTCCTACTACTATCGTGGATTCCTTCAGTTCAGAAGGAATAGGGTGATCGACTACCGTTACCGTTTCCCAGTTTCCCAATTTAATAAGTATTATTTTCACTAAATATACATTTTAAAAGAAAGAGTATAAATAAGCATATTTATATGTATGTAGTTTCCTAAGCTTTTTGTCAAGACTAAGAGAGTTTAAACAAGGGATGAATAGAAAGAGAAAAAGGTAATACTTATATGTTATAATTTAGATAGAGCAGGAAAATAGTAGTATAGAGGAAAAATAAATAACATCATTAGCATTATTAGTATCGTTATGTATAATCCCGACAAGTGTGCGTGAACTGGGCTGGGTATATGGCTGAACTGGTAATGTTGGTCAACTGGTAAAGTTAGTAAACTGGGAGTATTGGCGGACTTGGACTCACCCCATAATGAGTACCGTATAGCATTGATTATATATGTACACTGAAATAACGTCCTATATTTGTGACATTATTTATACATAATCCGCCGAAATTACAATCCCTTATAATTAAATGTTATTTTTAATAATTTGTTAAATTTGTTAATTTCACAGAGATTGATTAATATATGTATTGTGCTAATTTAAATGTGTTACTATATCAAACCTCTATAAAATAATGCATCACATTAGCTAGGGTTTATATAATGGATTTGTAATTATATTTGTCTCGTTTAATAATGTCATATAACAATAATTGTTAAAAATAGTTCAAATTAAAGTCTAATAACTTGTAATTACTATACAATTAGTAAGTTATGTATGTATATAGTTATGGAAATTAGAAATATAGATTAATACATATAAATTAGAGTAAAGTTATTAAAGTATATGCATTCATTAATGTTTCGCACTTTAGAAAAGTGAAAAAATATATATAATAATATAGAAGCTGTACATCGCACTAAAAATAATATTTAAACAAATAGAAGTACACTTTTAATCATTAACATTACATTTTCTTTCACACTATTCTGTAAAATGATTTTGAACATTAGTCTGTATATATGTGGTACCACCAACTCGACTCGTAACCCACATAGTGCACATACGATATATACACAATACATGAGACGCTGTCCCTGCCTCCCTCGTAGAAGTAATAGTAAATTACAGCATTCCATTCCTTTCTCTTCCACAACATCACTAGCCGAACATTATTATTTTAAAATAAAATGAATGAACCTGTCATAATCAAAGCGAAGGCCAAATATGGTGGCAAGATGTAATATTTACATAAATAAGATTTAAAAGAAAAACAACTATCAAGACCGAACACTAGAATAGAAAAATAATAATTATGTGTTATCATCAAACCACAAATATTGTTATTATATGTATATAACACATAAAACAGGATGGATAATCAAATTGTTAAGTGAAACCTGTTAATTTATTAGACAGCTTAGCAAGTCAATTGGTAAAAACATAACTAAGGACTAATCTAATCTTAAAACATATTAAATGTTATTTTTAAATTTATAATTCAAAAAGAGGAACAAGGGGTCATATACTATTGGTGAGGAACTTTACACCCGTAGTGTTATAGATTCCCAGGTTGCGTGCACACACTACACCATCACTATTTTCATAGTTTTGAACATCATTTGTTATTTTGTAGTGGAATTTCAAAAAGTTCAACAATTGAGTTTACATTCGGAAATTATGCTATCGTCACATTTGAACCAATACTTGTCACCATACTTTACGATATCGCAATTATCGTAATATATAACAATATGGTGCCCCAATATTGGTGGATGTACCTATACACATGACAAGTTACTGCAAACATGGAATAATTATAATAATTTATGTGAATGTATTGTGAATAACATATCTCGAATAGCATAACCCAACCAACTCAATAAGTAATAATGCAATGGTGGCGAACTGTTGCATTCTGTGGATGGATGTTGTTTATCCATCATAGACATATTACAAAATCCACATCAGAAAAGATGACAATGAGATACTGATTACAGTGTGCGTAGAATACCAAAACAATACTAATTATATATATTTGTCCTGTGGCAAGCCAGAGACTTAATGAAGCTATGGAGGAAAATGGTATTCAGCACACCTTCATTGTATAATTGAAGGCACATATTCCGGAAAATGACTTTCTAGATCACATCTTATGGACAGCGACAGGCGTGGGCCGAACGCATGGAGAAAAAATTGTTCAAATCGAGAACATATTTGACTTTCTAAAAACGTTTTCTGTATTTGTTAAAACAATATTCTGCATTAACGTTATAGTAACTATTGCATGCTTCAATAAGCGGTTATCTGTCTCTCAACTTTTGTTAATTTTATAAACACTTTTATTACATAAACAATTATGTTAAATGGCTCAGTTGATTAGCAATGAACTCTTACCGTATACGGTAATTAATTAAATAAATTAATAATAAAATCAAATAATTTAAAAAAAAAAATTTAAAAAATAATTAATATATTATAAATAATATATTATTGAACTTTTCAATAAAATGATTCAGAATAATTTGTAGCGCATTTATGATGTACCTCACACCTGACCCCCTTATATTGGTATGTATGTTTATGTTCATAATATGTATCTTTAAAATTCATATTTGTTTTAATTGACTCTATCCGCCTACAATTATAGAAGTGAGCTCCGTAATATACATATAAGGCTATATTTCATTAACAATTTATTTCATCTAAATCTTAAAAGCTTTTCGGTTCCCAGGCTTGTATATTTATCGTATGATCTTTAAATATTATGCAAAATACTATTAATGATTTCTTTTGTTTGTGTAGAATGCTACATATTAGATAATTATCAATTAAATAGTTCACGATGTTGTTGCGAACTTGACATCATTTGAACATAGTTTCTTGAATGTTCAGTTTATGAATGTTTCAATTCTTTGATGGTTTCAACATTTTATATTTCGGAAGGATTAAAAGCTATTTTCTGTATGTTGTATTCTTTAATGACTTACGCAAAGCCATAACTTTATTTTCAAGTTTATTTACATATGCGAAACTTTCGTATATTTGATTAATTTAATTTCAAACATACATGTGGCATAGTACTTTATTATACAATGTATATATATACGTATATATATCGTTAAACTGCGTTCCATGTTTGCAGACATAACTATCCCATTAAATAATTTACAGAATTATGCGTATTTACGTATATACATATAAACCTATAAAGTGTGTTACATAAGTTAATTAATTTTTTATATACATATTAATAATTATAATGCTGGTGAATGTGCCATCCGCCAAAAATCAAAAATGCCTTATGCCGATCGCTAAAATTTCGTAATTAAAGTATTAAATATTAATAATTGAATAGTTTTTTTTAATTCATTATGCGCGTAATTATTTTTCTTAAGATGAACTAATAAATTAACTGATATATAATAAGATAAGATATATATAAGATATATATATATATATATATATATATATATATAGATAAGATATATAATAAGATGAACTGATATAATATATGCCATCTTATCAGCACATATCCGTTTCATAGAATCTGGATTATGTTAAACATGTTATAAATTATGATGTGTGTATAATTACACCACAGTCCTTTGGTTATATAATTACATTTTTATGTAAAAACATTTATTGAATAGCTTATAAACATTTAAGAATAATTACAAATATATTTTTCTTAATTTTATTATTCTAAAACTTAATTATATTCAGCTATCGAATATATCAATGCTTAATTGGATTATACAAGTTCATCCAATTAAGCATTTCGAATTGTTACTGAATAATAATACATGACATCAGTATACGCATAACAAATAATATATTATGTTTATGTGACGTCACAAAATATGTTGATAACATTATTTGATTAATTATAATTGTCAAAAATGTGTTCAATATTTTGAAAATTATATATAGTTTCCTTTTAGACGACATTTGGTTGTTTAGAAAAAAATCATTTTGCGATAGTTACTTTTCAACACACGATTTACCTCGATTAATTGACTGGACGCCGCTGCCTCGTGTTTCATAGATTGAAGCATTCAGTGTGACGTCATATTCACTCTGCACTGAGGCAATGATGGCCTCAACAAAACTCGTATTTACACGGCTGGTGGCAATGACAACACCTGGAAATAATAGATGTGGCATTCTGTGTGTCTAAATACATAATTCATGCTAATTGTAAAACGGTATTTGACATTCACTTCTGAAGTCGACGTTTAATAAATACTGATATGAAAAGTATTATTGTGATCAGAATATAATAGAATGGACATGTTTCCAAAGACGCATTATTTAAAAAAATTACAAGTGAAAACATATCTAAAATGAGTGTTTTCCTCTTCAGTAAAAATTAATGATGTAACCAATATAATATGTTTGACGATGTATACAACGATATATAGCGAGCAATTATGAATACAGAAATATTTGGACTATATTGTTTAACTTCATTGTATATAACTGATCATTTTATAAGGCATAACAATGAAGTATACTAATAAAATGTTCAACAATTTGATGAGATTGTACTAAAATGATGGATATAATGTTGTCCGGTGTTTATAATGATCGACCATAGACCACAACTAATTCTAGTTTACGAATTAGTAATTGTCAATTATAATCTTTCTTTTTTTACTAGAATGCTCCAGCGTAATTGTATTGTTCATGCAAATACGGTTCAAATCTCTTTATTTAAAAGTTGTATAAATGCCTTTTGAGATAAATCATCGAAGTGCCAACATTATGATTGATCTCCTGATGCAAAACTCAGAAATGGTGCAGTAACTTTTTGAACCGGTAAATTATTTTCTAAATTTGTTCAATATTCCATTCCGTCTTGGGCCACACCTATAAATCCGTATCAGCTGTAACTTTAAAAAAAAAAATTACATATTTATATTTAAATATGTCAAACAATATAATTTTTTTCATTAATTCAGCTTTTTTGGTTCAAATTTGATTAAATTATAAATTATAAATTTCAAAATATTGTTAATTTTAAATCGATATTAAGTGATTTGTTGTTTTACTCACTCTGTTTATATATAATAATTTTATTTTGGTAGTTTAGTTCAATAAAAACAACAGAAAACATATAAATTACAAATATATCAGATGGGCCAAAGGAATAAACGAATGTGACGTATATTAAGCGTGTAAACTGATATTAATAGTGGTAAGCTATTAATACTTACCAATACTTGCCGCTTCCACTTCGCCTGAAATTAACCAGATTATAGCAAAGATGTAATAGCTTGCCATTTTAATATATCAAGTCTCTGTAAATGTTGAAAATGAGGCTATTATGTTATGTGTATATTATCATATTATATATTTTAAACGTATTATAAAAAAAAGTCTCTATTTAGTGCTGTCCAATCGTAGAAGGGGAAGTTCATTAAATAGTGAAGGCTTCTGTGATTCGAGCATTAAATGTTTACAAATTAAAATATATATAGCCTACATTTAAAAACAAAATGTTGCGTTAAAGATGAATCAAAATAAAATGCTAACCTACTTTTAATTCTATAATATTCATCGCTCTTTAAAATGATCACCATTTAGGTTATTAGCACAATACTGCATTCTAAAAGTCCAACTCTTAAAAGGGAGAAATCGTCATGATTACGACCGCCATGAAATGTATGTAATTATAACCTCTATTTTAAGATTTCAAAGCAATCAAACTATTTTGAATTTATTGAGATTTTGTTGCGTAAAATTCTTATTTATGAAGATTATATATTAAAAATAATAAAAGTGGATAACCAGAAGGAACATTTTTGATAAAGTATTCAATATTATTAAACGCAAGAGTTAAATACTATAACAACGGATATCATACAATTTATTTTGAATCAAATATTTTTTAAAGAGTATACTCGTACGTTGCGTAAATTAATTAATTAAAACATTTATATTAGTGTGACAACTTTGTTCAAAGTTTATTAGCAACCCAGTAAAAGTCTAGAATAAAGGAAATACTTTAAAATATATAATTATTTAAAAAAATAGTCCATGAAGTTTTTGAACATAATAGTATATATATTTTCAATTTATTCTAAAATTTATTAACTTATACTTAATTTGTTAAGAATAGTTCATTGATATACTACTAACTTTAGCTATGTAGTATAGTGATGTCATACATCATATTTTAATTAGACAATAATGTTGTTGCCGTTTATAATAATGTTACCTTCGAAGTTTATAATATTTAAATTAGTATAGGCCTACTATGTTACAGGCGATCTGTCAAATCTGGCAATATTCAAAATGACTAGATAATTTTGGAAAACGCCGAATACAATATGTAACATTTTTACAGATTGCCTGGTTCATACTTGTTTTTTTATTTTCTGAACTTATAATATCAATTAATGTAAAGTGTAAAAGTAATAGTTTACTTATTCTCATTAATTGTTAATAAAGTATGTACTACGCTTTAAATATCACTAAATAATGCATATAACACAATTTGTATTTTAGGTTTCTATAGGTTTCTAACCAGTCCACCAACCACAACTTGAGTCTCACCTTATATATTTTTTAAATATAAAATCATGGTTTACATAGAGTTAAAAAGGATGCACTAATAAAGGTTATTGCTTCTTTGTTGCCGATATAAAACAAGTATTTCAAATGAATAAACAAATGTCAACTTATTACAATATATATATGGTATATATTATATATAAGTCATCTATAATTTCCACGTTTACAAGTTAACGTTTATTATCGCGTAAAGATCACTAATTGCGTAATTGATGTTAGCAGTTAACTTCATAATTTATAAAATTTAAATTCCATTAAATAATTATGGATGGAATTATTTTACTCTAGTTTGTTGTTTTTATCGCCTCGAATGCGTGACTTTGCCCAGTGTCCGTCAATTAACATATTAATAACGATTTCTTTACAATTATGTTAATCAAAATGTATCACTTTGTTTACACATTAGAGTTCAGTGAATAATCGGTTAGAAAAACAAACCTAATTGTATTTTTTCTTAAACTTTAGTTAAGAAACATTATCTAACTTTCTTATAAAACTTACATTTAACCATTTTTTTGGGATTCACCGTCAGATTGCAAATTTATTTTTAATTAAATTATTTTGATAAAACTAACAAGAATAGTTTAGTTCTTTTTGCTAAATAAATACGTCCATCAAAATGAAAAATATCAAGTATATATAGTGGATTTACTGGCCGATTTACTGTGGAACAAATATATATGTTTAATATTTTTAATCCGGCAACGAATCGGCCAGTGAAGATGTTTGAGGTTATCCAACATATTTCGAAAATAAAATGTTACATATACATATATTCTATTTTTACGGTAAAATTAAATATTCCGGCAGTGAATCCGCCAAAACTGTTTCAAACATTAAAACTTGACTAATGTATATTATTCGCCTCAGTAAGATATTCGCTACATGCGAAGTACCTTGGATTTATTTTAATATCTCTTCTGTATAACCCAGAAGAAGCATTAAATTCGTCTTAACATTCTTGCCAGCATTTGTATTTCTCTTTTGTGATTTTACCATCAGTTATTTTATCTTCTATTATTTTACCGGGTTTTTCATCGACTAATTCTAAAAAAAATAGTTTCAGTTTGTCAAACATTTTGAGATATTTTTCTTTAATATGACATATTGTAAAATTAAGTAAAGAGAACATCAGTTGCGTTAAACTGTTTTAAATTAAATAGGGGCATGAACATTTGAACCGGGAATGTTACTATTAGCTTAAATAAAGTTGGTGCTAAGACATTTCAAACTTAATAATAAATAACCTAGTAATATCCTTATTCCTGGGTTAGTTTATTCCACATTGGTGCATACCGACGATAGGGTGGAACTCCATTGAAAGTAGCCTACTTACTTATTCATTGTATTATGATAGTTAAATACATTTCTAAGACCGTACCTTCTCTTACATGCCAATTATATGCCTTTGATTTCTTCTAATCTTCTCAAGAAACAAGGTATTTTAGATGCTAGTGCAAGCATATACGCTTTGATTAAATGACTTCAGTTTTCCAGCCTGGAGGAAAACTCTTATGAGTTCTCTTAAGGAATATTTAGTTAGGAAGACAAATTTGGAGTAATGAACCATTCATAGAACCCTCTCAGTGGTTTTCCCTACAGTTGTGACATATAAGAAGGATAAACAGACCTTAAGAGTTTGTGCTGATCTAAACAAATTAAACGAAGCTGTCAAGAAAGAGCAGTTTCAAATTCATACTGTTCTCTGACATTTCTGATAACATTTCTGGCTCCAAAATATTTTCTCTTTTTGATTGTCAGAATTGTTATTGGCAAATTTGCATTACTGAAAATATTCAGCATTTGCTTACTTTGTCAACTCCTTTTGGTCGTTACATGTACAATCGTCTGTGCTTTGGTCTTATTTATGCATATGAGGTGTTCCAGATAATTATTTCTGGAATACTGGAAGGTATTTGAAATGTGGTCAATTATTAGGATGATCATTTCAATTTTTCTCCAAACCAGACTGAACATGACAAGATATTGCATATGGTCTTACAGAGACTACAGGAAGTTGGTAGTAGTATATGAGGTGCATATCCAACCCACCTAAAAATAGCAACATGACTCATCGGCCAATTCGGCGTGAAATTAATAGAAGAATAAAATACAATGTTAAAATATAATTTTTTTAAATAACATTCTATTCACATTTATAACTTTTTTGTACAACATTTTGTTCGATATTCTAAGAATGACAAAGGATGTCACTTGCAAAACTTATTTATTTCGTTTAACTGGTAGAAATATGCGAGCTAACTAAAATGAGTACTTTGAATATTCTCTCTGTTGTGGCAATACAAGTATGCCTAAGATACAATTGCTTTATTCTTTTCATCCAAGCATTCCAATGATCGTCAGTTTTCAGTTGGAGGTAGAGTTCTTTGTCGAAGAGGCAAATGAAAAAAGTTCAAGTATTATGATATTGTTGTCCACAAACTTGATCCATATATATGTTAGGTTTATCTATTAATGGGTTTCTCCCTCTAGGCAATGGTTATGTTGCTAAATATAACCAATTTAACATGAAATATTTGGTAAAGGCATTCAAACAAATTCTAATGATGGAAAAACTGACAAAGCATATGACTTAGCATTGGATTCCTCTTTTCAATTAACTACTTCTCCTGTTATTAATGATGCTTCCATTGATATATCAGATAATGATAAAATTGTTAAAGATACGAATGTACGAAAATATAAATATAATTTTAGTTCTTTTAGTGTAGTAAACTTGAAGTTATACCAAAAATAGTGTTACCATATTTACAGTATACAATGCTAATATATATGTATGCAAATTGTATTGCGTATAGAACTATCGATCATTGTTATACATTTCACAGTGTGATTTCAATTTTGAATTGTTTATATATAAATTACTAAGAGTAGCATCATTATGAATATTTGTATAACCTGTTGAATATTTTTCGTATAAATTTCAATTGGTCCTTTTTTGCTTGTTGTGTATCTATTTCTTCTAGAGTAGGAATGCTACGATGCTAGTCATTTGTTTATATGTTCTATCGTTTATGATTGCGTGCACATGAACCATGCTACTATGATGTAGGGATTCAGCAATAACAACGTACAGCCCTCTAAACCGATACAATTATAGTATAAAATTTGCATTGGTTCATTAATATTATATTTTTAAAATCTTAGAAAAAGAGCAATATGCTAAAATTGTCAGCGTTATATAAAAGATTGAGATATACATTATATGTATATTGAAAAAAAATTAAAACTCAATAAATTAAAGCTTTCAAATATGTATTCTAATAAAGCATATTTTTTCGAATATTCTTAATGCGATATTGTACTATTTTATTTTCATTAGCTCAATCAAGTTTGAAATAAAAAATTGTTCTTCTTTGTATTCAATAATTAAAAAACAATGATATTTGACACTAAGTGTCTTCGATCACTATAAGTGCATCACTAACATTTATAAAAGTTTCAGACTAAATTCTTGAGTAAATAATATTGAGTTGTTAAAATGATTTTTAGATATTTGAAATGTTTGCATCTACAAAGTTATATATAAAATCAAAATAAACACATATATTTGTGGATTACACAATTTTTTAGTTACATTTAAATAAAGTGATATGTAGTTATTTCTACGTTATTGTATAACATTAATTTTACAAATTGATTTTGCTTTAAATTGAAAAGAAAACTTTCTTTTAGTGACATTTTCAAACTGTGCTTTTATTATCCATCGATGTTATTCATTAAAAAATGCATACAAATAATAACTGCTCTTCTCTTCATAAAAGTATTGTATTATGTGATTAATTAATAATCAATTATTGCTCTAGTAAAATGTAAGTCCTTTTATATAATAATACACCTTAGTTATGTTATAGACAATAAATATTATGTATAAATAATGAACTCATGGTGGATTTACTATATAGTTTGTTTTCCTGAATAAATGTCATATAAAACGGAGGCTTTCAAAGCTTTAGTGATCTGACTAAAATATACATTAAATCAAAGATATGTATATCAAATTAAATATATACGGTATATACAGTATATATATATAAATAACGTCACCCTATATAATATTTATTTAAGTATATGATAGCCAGCGTTGAAAAATATCTTACTGCAATATACACATGTATGGTCTATTTGTCGGGAATTAACTATGCTTGTGTGCTTAGAATACGAATACATATGTACGATGACTCCAACTTTTTACTCGTTGTATATATGGTTAGTCATTTGCTAGACTTCCAAAGCAGTGGTAACTATTTAGATTCTCCAACTAAACACCCGTTTTAATTAATGTAAGACTCATTTAAAATATCCTCCGTTTTAAAAAAAAAATACTTTGCAGTGGTATTGTAATAATAAAAAATATAATTAAGCACTTTTGTAAAAACGGTAATCATACATTATACTACAAACAGTTACACCATCGTTTAGATTATTCAAAGTATATATTTATTTAAAATAATTTAAATTATATTTAAAACACTATGTACTCCCTCCCGCCCGATCCAACGACTATAGACTCTATAGGTAAGAAAATTCCATTTCAAAACATATTATAACAAAAGCATAACAACATCACATAGTAGCTAGATGTGATACAATACAAGATGTTGAAATACTCAAACAAACAATGCTGAAGGGACACGAATTACACATACTGTAATTACACACCATCCAATAATTAGATAATTACACGTGAGCTACGGGATATTTGCACATGGACGATTTCAATAGTATATAAAACAATATTATACGGTCAACGATCACATGTTTTAGTGGCAATGACGTGATCATCATGACAGTCATTCAAATTATAGTTTTTTGTACATTTTTGTTTCTTTTGAAATTCGACAAAAAAGTAGACGCTAACAAGATAACAAATAGACATTAATGACAAATATTAAGGACAATTAAAACCAATTAAGGACAAAAATTTTTTTTGTGAAATTTGTTCAAAAATTAAATGTTTTTAATATCTTAAGAAAACCCGTTACATTTTTCTAATTAACCAATGTGTCTTGATATTCTATGATATATGCATCATCATAAAATCAAAATTAACGATAAAAGATTTTATTTACACAAAATATACAAATATGCAACCCACAAAGCAAACATGCCACAAAAAATATTAATATTTGGTGTGACCACCCTTCGCCTTAATAACCGCTTCTATCCTACTGGGCATTGAACTAATAAGTTTATTAATGTTCGCATGTGTCGCTGCATCATGGTTCCATAGTTGAAGCACTGCAGCGATTACTTCATTGCGAGTGGTGAGGTTCTTTCGCGAAAAGCTCTTTTTCATGATACCCCACAGGTTTTCTATGGGGTTGAGATCAGGGGAATTGCCGGGCCAATCGAGCAGTTGAATGTCGTTGGCAGCCAGGTAGGCTATGCAACGCTTGGCAGTGTGGCAGGGTGCCTTGTCCTGCATAAAGACACCATCTCCCCTTGGGTACCAGTCCGTCATTTGAGGGCGAACTCTTGTGCGAAGGACGTCGAGGTACTTTTCTTGATTGACCATGCCCTCGCAGACATGCAAGCGACCTGGACCGTGAGTTCTGATGATGCCCTACATCATAACTTTGACAGGATGGCGGGCATGTTGAAAGACATGAGGAGCTTGCCCACTGCGTCGCCAGACTCTCGAGGGGTGAGCAGTACGGCACTCGAAAGTGCTCTCATCGCTGAAGGCGACCTGAGAGAATGGAAGAGATGAAGGAATATTGTCATTAAGCTAACAGAATTCTGTTCAATGGAACATGCACAAGTTACATTGATTAAGGTGTTGATTTAATATTTAAAAAAATCTTATTTTAAGACTAACCTTTTTCCAATCATCTTCAGTCCAAGGACGATGGGCTCTGGCAAACTGAAGCCTCTTCTGCTTCATTGCTGCAGTGAGGATTGGGACCTTTCGAGGCTTCACTGAAGTGCACCCACTTTCTTTCTTGCCTAGGCTTTTCTCTGGTTCTTTGTGTCTCATGACCTAAATATTGTGTAAATATGCTATATTTTTTCATTTTGTACATCTGTCTATTTGTCTTTCTAGCTATTTCTCTGTCACCCTCTCTCCTGCTTTTCATTGGTCCTTCAGTAATCTATATCCTGTGTCTCTCCTTGTACCTATTTACTGTGTATTCCATCTTGATAATGATCTCTTGATGAGTTTTAAAAGTCCATTTAATAAATTCCTTTCTTAATTAATCATGTTTTTTTTATTTGACTAAGCTAATTGACTATATATATTTCTATTATAATTAATACTTTATGTTACCAAATTATAGTAAATTTTCTATCTGTCCAGATGGTTTGTGAACCATCTGGATGTATAGAACAGATTTTAATGCAATATTTTATGAGGTAAACCATAATTTTTATAAATAAACACTTTCAACAAAGAAGTGATATTTTAGTATATTTAAATCATTAAAAAAAATTTATCAATTGTACAGAAAAATAGAAAGTTGGAAATTAAAAAAAAATATATTATAAAAAATAAATTCATCAGACTTATTTTTATATTTTTCATATTTTCTTTCAACCTTATCTACAAACTTTGTGCAACATATTTTACCTGTCCTGATGATTTCCAAACCTATTCGCTATTATTTTATTTTTATTAAAAAATAATTATTTTTAGCTTTTGAAAATATTATGCTTTATTTAATATAACATTATTTGTTTTCGAAAAAAACACTTTTATTAATAAAAAATATCAATATTTTCAGCATAAAATAATGTTTTTAATATGTTTATTAACTAAAATATAGTACTGTATTTTATATATAATTCTATTTTTTCTAATCCATCATATAATTAATATTCAGTAAGAATTTAAGAAAATTCTTTTATAAATAAATTGTTAATCTTTAAATGTTATAAAATTAACTCTCATTATTTGTGTTAAAAATTGTATACAGATTCATTATAAAATATATAAAAATTGTATAACGTACTTTCATTAATTACAGTTTTTTTAAATCGAATTTTATTCTACTTTTATTGGTACATGTCATACTCAATTTATATTCAGATTTACTTAAAATGTTGATAGGGATTTTATAAATGACTTATTAATTTAAGGATAATTGAATTCAATGTGACATAAAAATTAAATAAAACATTTACATAATAAAAACTTGATATATTTTATGGAATAAATTTACTATTCCATTATACTATACAATGTGTTAGACAGTTTGTAGTACATTAATGTCTAATATTCAATATGTAATTATGTTGTCAGTTAAAAATTATATTAATCTGATAATAATTGATATTAAACCTTTCTAAATAATATTTTGTATATAACAATTTTTTTGGGTCTGATATTTTTTGAAAAGTACACTTATATTGATTATGTTTTCATTGTTATTATAATGTTATTTATTTGAGTGTTTATTATATATACAAAAAGTTATAAATTACTTATTATAGTAGCTTTGCAGCTGCCACATGTTGTGAATAACCCAATATAACTGATAATATATCGCTGCTACAAAGTCCAAGTGCCCTAAACGTCATTTCAATTTTGTTCAAGAGAAGCAAAAAACGACTTTAAATTTGAACATTTAGATTTCTATTTTAAGTTATAAAAAATACAATTGTCATATCAATTCCAAAATAATAGGGCTTACAACAAATATACTTTGTATTCTATTCATCCATAATGTCGCATACAACAATGAAGCTTACAACAAAAAGTCCTAGTAGGGGTTCAACCAGAAATTGTTGCTTACAACATATTAACTGTTTATAGAAAAAAGATATCACTCCAAAACTAGGACACACGTTAAACCATATAATATTGATAATAATTATAAAGAAAAAACAATTTTCGAAAAATGGCGCTTAGGCCATTTAGACCTTGTAGCAGCAATATGATAAAATAAAGTTTTGTTAAATATTTTAATTTGAGTTAACAATTCATTTGTTTAATAGAGACAACTTAATATCAGATGTTCATTCATTTTGGATGACTAGATTAATGTAAATTAATTGATCTAATGTATCTCTTCATTAAAACATTTTGCAACTGTCTTGCTTGACAGAATCTTAGTTATTGCAGTCAATTATTTAGGAACTTTAGTGTGATTTTTAAAATTAATAAATAACTGGGCTATTTAGATTAAAAACACTTTTCAATATATATATATATAGTTCTAACTTGTTATTATTTTGCCCGTGCTGGGCTCTATCGATATAAGCCAAAAAGGAAATTTAATTGGGGAAATGTATGGCTAAATATGATGAGAAAACTAGAGAAGCTGACTAAGGTGAAAAATGAAACCATGTCTATAGGAACTGAATAAAGACAATATTACATTAACACATTTTTTGATACAATAATATGGAATTAAATTCATAGGTGAATTAGAAAGGTATGTTAACAGTATATATATAATATATAAAGGATATATCTATTGTAGAGTTCAGAACAAACCGGTGCTGCCTGAACTAACTCACCTTGTAGGTTGCATTTTTACTCTCAATTCGAGATATATAATTATTAAAAAATCATCAATAAATGCAATCTTTAGAAACCATACAATATGTTTGGTTACCTTATTTTCAATATAAAAATATATGCTTTTATTTTAACATGTACATTTATAATTAACAAAACAATACATTAAACAATACTAATATTTTGTTATGCATTAATTCTAATGTGTAATTTGCATAACACTCTTTCAATTTGACTTAATTTAAATGTGCAATTTTGTGATGGTTGAATAACTTTTTTATTCAAAATAGATTATAATATTTTAGCTTATAATATTTTATATCTGTTCATTATAAGATACTGTGAATGTATATGAAAAGTAAAAATCTCTAGATATGTACCTCTTGCATAATTTATAATTTCGGGATTCAAATTATTGTATGTTAATAATTATATATTCTTAATATTATAGCCCTTTTAAACGATAAAATAAAATAATTTTATTAAATATTTATATAAATTCAAAAAATATACTTTTAACCACAAAATGAGAAAGAAAACTAACCAAATTGTTTAAAACATTTGGTTAGTTTTAAAATAATTGTGATTGATTTGAAAATGATTTTAAATTTGTATTAGGAGAGATCACGGGTAGTATGTTCGTGTGAAGTGAATACAATTGGTTTGAAATGTTTTTAAATAACTTATTAACATATTTAATTTATTGCTCCTAAATATAATAATTAAACAATAATTTTTTGAATGATAGATCAGTTAATTATTTGCTTTGTGTGGTGATTACAATTAAAAGAGTAGTTTGAAATGAGGAAATATATTTCAAATTAATTTTATTACACACAGTGCACCTAAATTAAATACTATTCCCCTATATAACACAGATGTAATACTTGAACTGTCTGATATTCTAAATATATTTTAAAAATAGTATGTTAGCTCTCATTTCAACAAAATATTAATTTACTAAATTACAAACAATCCTTGACAAATTTAGAATGGGATAATAATAATTTATAGTTTTAATTATTTTATGATCTTATGTGTTTGACTAACCTTTTATTTTGCCCTATTTATTTAATTTAATTATTATTTTTACATTTCAAATGATAGTATATGTTTATTGTTTTTATAACATATTTTATTAATACTGTTATGTACAAATAATGTATTGTTTTGTGTTTAAATTGTTGGCATATAATGAGTTTTAAATATTTGTTTAACAATATATCTCTACTGTTTTAAATGAAAATGTGACTTTCGTAGTATCTATCCATTTGAATAAAGCATTACATTAAATAGTTAATAAAATAATGAGTGATTGTGTGCTGTAAAAAGTTAATTCATAAATGAATATCAACAATCTATTTTATTGATATCATTTTGAATGTATTTATTTATTTATTTGGAACCAATTCACAGATGTTTAGTTGTTTATAAATTAACTTTTTTTAATTAATTTTTTTAATTATTTTACTTTGTTTGTTTCATTTAAAAAATTAATTTATAGTTTTATATTGATGATTATATGCAGTATGATTGCCATTTTTAATTTGTAAACTATTAAATGCAAACATTTTACTTTTTCATTCGAATTACAAATAACAAATGTTTTAAGCTAGTCACATTCTAAAACGTGACTCTATATTAATACGAAACATGTTTTAATTTATGTTTGTTTAAAATATATTTCTAACTCGAATATAACTAGGATATATTGTACTGTAATAAAGCAAGAAAATAAATCTGGCCACTTTAAAATAATGAATATATATTAAAAACACTTGAAGGCGAGAAACGTTTTTTATTTTATCAGTTTTCTCCTTTAAGTGGTTCACTATTTATTCATAATGAACACTTCATTTCTATTAGTAGTTTGCTTCATCGTTTTTTTAAACATTTATTACTTAACAATTTCAAGTATTACTTTATAAACTAGAGATTAATGACTCATTTATTATGTTAGGTTGAATGTTTGAGCGATGTTACCTTAGTGCTCGCAAATCGTACCCAACTTTTATTAACATACCCGTGGAGTACATTAGTCTATTCATATGAACTTATTTAAAAGAATACGATCAATCATCTTGTTTGTCATTGTTTAGTTAAATTAAAGTATTCCAATGTCAATCTATTGAATGGTTATTGGCATATTATATATATATTCAAGTTGGCACAATTTATATTGACAAAACATTATATTTTTAGATTTCCGATGTGTAAACTATGTTGTACACAACACGTTATGAAATAGCGACAATAAGAGAACACCACGCTTAAGTGCTTCATCATATGTAATTATCGGTGCCATTATTGATTATATTAATAAAAGCTAATTATGAAGTATTATATTTATTTAATTTTTGCAAATATTTGTCCTAGAAAAACGTGTTCATGTAGTCTGTAGTACGTGAGCCTTTTTTATCCTATAGCTTTCTTTATTTGTTCGTAAGAAATAGAAAAGGTAAAAATTATAACGATCAATTCAAAAAAAGCTGAACGTAGGTTGAATAAGAATATTAAAAGGAGATGTTTTTGAATTTGTTTACATACGATTATTTAAGTATGGTCAACTTTTTTTTATCAACTTCAGTTATTCTCATTAAAAACCGCTTCATGATAACAATGTACAGAACTAATTTTTTTCACGGCTTGTAAAAAGAGCACAGCATTAGCCTTTGATATACCAATAACTATTTGTTTTTCAATTAAATTATTATTTTTGTTTAACCCTTCGTACGTGGAGGGGGGAGGGGGGGGTATTCCCATTTTTTTTCAAATAAATTAAGTTTTTGATTGAACCATAACACGTATGACCCT
>JAUZND010049621.1:0-19698 GCA_034780555.1 Coelogynopora nodosa | reverse complement strand
GCGGGTCCCGGCCGCGGGGGCGGGGGGAGGAGGGGGGAGAAAGGCCGCTGGTAGAGCGGGGCAGATCTGGAGCAGGGCCGAGCACACGCGACACAGCGCCATCAACTGGTGCTGTTGGGATACAGCTTCACTGCTGCTGGGACTGGTCTGGGTGAGACGACTGGCTTCTGAGGAGACCCAGGACTCCAGTCTGATGCGGGAGAGCAGAAGGGGGGGGGGGGTGCACGCAGGCTTCATCCATGAATGTCAGAGGGTTGATTTTGAGATTGGTCGTATCCTCACATTCAAAACAATGACAATAAATAAAAAAGAGCTATACTGCTTTATTCAGTGAAATCAGGGTTTAGCGTCCTAAATTAAAAAAATAATAAAATAAAGAAGTCCATCAAAAAATAATATATTAAGTAAAACAGAATACGCTCAGAAAACGATAAAAATGTATGAAACATTATATTGTTCATAAGTTGCCACCAATATCTTCTAAAATGCCTCACCACCACTGTTACGGTATGTGATTGCGTACGCGGTCTGCCAGTCATGATAGAAATTCAACATTTACTCAAGTTTACCAAAACCGTAATTATTTAAACAATTTTTTGAATTTAGAATGTTAAAATCAAGATTAATGTTTGATATATGTTTACCTCTTCCTGAGTGAATTATGTATTTTTGATGGTATTCTTTAGTTTTGCGAATTTTTAAAATTTAGGACGCTAAACTCCATTTCGCCCTTTATTGTATAATATTGTATTGTGCGTAATTTTTTTTATAAACAAACATCAAACACTTTCAAGGTGCATGGATTGGAAGATGAGAGAGTGGGTCGATTGACTAACATAATTTCCCGACACAATACTACTAAAATTATTCTTATAAAGTTTTAAATAAAAAATCGACGACAATTCTTTTATAGTAGCTTAGAATACAAGTCAATAAATCACGGCAACTTATTTTTGTCAACAACAATGTGAGTGGCAAACAATGATTACCTTCGGTATTAATAATAAAATTCGCGGATATGTCATATTGTGTTACTTTTAAAATACCCCGCATATCATAATTATGCATAATATATAAAACATCAATAAAAATGGAGTATATTAATACACCGTATATAACCAGCTCGAATTATATAAAGGGCAAACTTCTAATTTTCGATAAAATTAAATTGTGTTAAGCGGCCATCAATTTACATTGAAATTCTAGTATAAGTCAATACTGACCTGCTTAAAAAGGTCATAAGTCCAGTCTTGAGCAAATCTCGAACTATTGTTTCGTCTTCACCGGCTTCTTCAACCAGACTTTGAGATATTTCTGCAACTTTGTCGTTCAAATTGGAAGAAATACTGAAGAAAATGTGAAAATTAGACACATAACTAACAAAAGAAATACACTAAATTATATCCACAAAAAAATAAACACAGGTAAATAACAAAATTCACTAAAACTTGTAATTTAAATATTTCTTTCTTCCCAACAATTACCATTTATAATGCTTATTTTTTGAAGCAATAAAAGTAATAAAACTTGTAGTAATAAAAGTGCGACACTTTATTTTGTAAAACAGTGACTCATAAAATTGCATTTAATGTCACCAAAAAAGAAGAAATAAAATAATAATCTTTGTCTTACACTTAGATGTGGTGAAAAATTAACAAGATCAGATTTAAAAAAACGTGAAAAACACCTACATTTCGTGACTTGGCTTTCACAATTGAAATATTAAACGAATAATCTTAGTAGTTTCCAAAAACAGGTAAAATACTCTTTCAATTTTTTTTATAAAGCTGAAAACATTTAAACTTATAATATACTAATATTTTCCGGTTGTAGTCTATTTATTTAAAAAATATACTTGTGATAAATTACACGTTTCAATGGTATTACGAAATTACCATGTAACCATGTTCCCAGTGACACCTCTTTCTAAACCCAGAGCAAATCATAGATCAAACCATCACCTCTGCACAGTTGGAGTGAACACCCGGAACTTCATCGTGAGTGGTCCTGTCCTGACCAGCAGGCCCCCTCGCTCCTGTCCCCCACGCCACGAGGTGGTACCCCCTCCGCTGCCCCCCCTCCAGCCGCCCTCTATGCTGAGGTCGCGGGCAGACTCGGTCCACACGAATTGGTTGACATTGCAGTCGTGCAGTGGGGTGCTTGGGGGACCTCCTCCACCAACACCAGCTCCCCCTGATGGCAGTGACGTCATAGCTGGTAGGGCGGTGACGTCATGAGTGAGCTGGTTGAGGAGGTGGGAGACACTGGCGCTCCAAGCGGTGAATGCGGTGTTTAGACTGATGTCGAGCACCTCCTGGCAGAGAGTGAGAGAGAGACAGACAATTAATAAATATTCACTAACAGAAGTACGTTTTAATCAAAAAATAATACATTATATTTGAATACATATGTTTGCAAATAATTAATTTTATAAGTATGAAGTGCGGCATAAATAAATGGAATTATTAACAAAATTATTACTGCACTATTTTGTATAATACAAATAGGTATATTTTAATCTAATAATGATGATTTAAATCGCATAATAAACAAAAGTAGGTACTATATTATGCTTCCTGTTTCAAGCATGAAGTAATGCTTTTGTTTAGAAGCCGATATGTGATAGGCTGAAACAAATCAATGATAATTCTTCATCTTTTAAATGGAAAGTAGAAGTATAGCTACATTCCGGAGTTTTCAAAAAGCATTAATGGAAATGTGACAATACAGAATAGTAAGTAGTTGATAGTATAAATATAAGTCTACTTATAATATATATATTATAATAACATGCATACACGTATAAGTACAATCTAGTTATCAAGTTGTGTGTATAATCAAGCTGTTCACAACAGTTGTTTTAAAACAATTTTAGAGCAAGAATTAATGTATACTTCATTTTCTGGCTTCAAAGTACATTTCGTATTCTGTTTTATGTAACTTTGCAAAATTTTCCCAGTTTCTTTCGATAAAACTGTAGTTCTGTAATACGTGAGCGAGGCAATATTTTGGACAAATTTTCAAACAAATTTTGGACAAATTTTCAGTAAACATTATGCACTTGATTTGAACATGTAAATTATGTGGGTTTTTCCATAAATTTTAAAATTATTAAAATATTCCCAAGACAAAATTCTCCGCGTTTTTCTTTAGACGTACGAACTATAATAAAAAAATTAGAAAGTATATAGCAACGGTTTTACTTCCAATATTACATAATTGGAATATCAATGAAAAATATAACAACAGTATTATAATTAACATGTAAATGCTACAAGATTCTCTCACTGACATTAAATGGTATATATTGCATAATAAGCATAGTAATGCTATAATCGTACAGTACTTTCTACAGTAGGTTACATTCAAAACACTAATCCAAAAAATGGTTGAATCCAACAAATAAAGTCAAGAATTTAAGTCAGTTATATTTCAGGAGGTTCATTATGTTAAATCCATAATATTACAGCCCGCTCAAATTGCCTAACGGACTTGTAAAATATTCAAAAAAACGATTTTCCAGATTTGAATGATCTAATAATAATATTATGTTATTAAACATATTATGTTAACTGACATTAAAAAGAAATACAGTAGATTTACTTACAAAATATTTAAAAATGTCAACAAGTTCCTATTTTCAATTATACGAATCTCAAAAAGGACTACATTAATATTGTGAAAATTGTTAATGTGTTAATAGGCAGTATAATACGTTAAGTTGTTTCTTCAATATAGAAATTACATTAAACAACTTTCTAATTTTAATCAAACTTGACATTTATCATGTTTTTAAACTCAGGATAAATCTGAATGACTAAATCTGCTTACCTTGAGTCTCATTATGAAGATGTCCTTCAACAGGTCGGTCCAGAGGTCCACAGGCCCCACCAAGTGATCCGGGGGGTTGGCCAGCCCCGCGCCCTTGTCCCCCCCATTAGCAGCAGCAGCTCTAACAGCGGAACCAGAGGTGGAGGCGGCGCTGATGGGGGGACGGAGCAATTGGAGGGCTGCCGAGCGCACACTGAGAACATCCGCCACTGAGGTGACATAGGTGAGCAGGGCTGCGATACCATTGCGTGACTTGACCAGACATCTGGACGAGACAGAGATATCCATTAAGGGTTATGCATGTTGGGTTGTTATTATTAATCTAGTTCGGCAAACTTGGACATATATTATTGTGGAGATCATTTTTAGCGAGAACTGGAAAAATGGAAATCTTGGACTATTAACTAAATGAATAAAATAAAGAAAATAAATATTTGCTGCAACACTTTGATTTACACCAAATAATTACAAATGAACTGATAATAAATACTACTATATCAAACAATTAGAAAACACAGGGAGAGCCGGACAGCGGTAATTCTATCATATTATGTCTCATCAGTTGTCTACATCACCTACTTAAATACGGTTGATAATGATTAGAGGATTGGTAAGTTGGTTATTCTTGCCGATAAAAAAAACTGATTTTCAATAGGTTTATGTTAACATTAATTTGTTAACTATTTTAATAGAATTTCATGTGCATGCACAATATACCTAAAATTTTAGTAAACAAAAAGATTACCTCCATATCAAAATCTGTTTGAACCGTATTGACAAGCCATAAAAATGTTTTGCACAGGATATTTAATTTATGTTCATAATATGATGAAATTGCAGGTAATCTATAGTTTGCATAATTCAAAAGAATGCGGCTTAGGCATTAATTATTTCGCAAAAAACTTCATGTCACGTAATCGATCGATATACATGTCAAGTAAAAATTCACTAAAAAACATTTTAAAAACTCATCCATTTAAAATAATAAAATAGATATTTCTGACGTCATCATACTACTTACGTGTAATGCAAATTATTTATTTATCCTTATTCCAAAATAGTTGGTTAGAATTGAGTTAAATTTCAGAAAAAATAAAAGCATTTGAGCTAATTTTATGAATATCAAATTTCATTAAAACCGGTTCAAAGGACGAAAATAATAAAAATTTTAGACAATGTAAAACGTCATATCTTAATAACTTGTACAAAATCGTATAAACAGTTTCAAATTATGTTAATTCTTATACTATATCGATAGTTATATAGTTCCATACTTAAATTTAATAAATACGTAATTTATATTAATTTTATAATATGGTTATTTATGATTCCTATAAGTAAATTCGCGATTCGCTTAAAAATAATAATCATGACAAATAGTCTGGTATCAATTATCTAAAAATTGATTTATGGATGTTTAGAAGCATTATCAAGTAAAATCGAAAACAAAAATATGTAACAGTCATGTTACAATTCATGATCTGGATCATAATTTTATTACACAGATCACAAATGCAGATTACATTCCTTACTCTCTAATGCATTAATAGATTTCAAAATATGTTCAAAGGCTGACTCTAAATGATTTTGTAAACTTTCAAATCGATTACACAACACCTCCATCTATCCGGATTCTATTCGATACTTCTATTCCACCCCAAAAGGGTCAGCGAGTTATTAAATTTAGCAAGGACAGTGGATTGTTAACACATTACCATGCATAATGAATGTTTATAGTATTAATAACTCTACACTATACAGCCTAATAACCATGACCGGTATGGAGCAAATGAGCTCACTTATCTAACCAATCACGAGTCCGCGATCGGAGCTGATTGAGCTCTAGGGTGAGGGCGGGTTGAGCGGGACCCTGGGGCCATACTTGGGCCGCCGAAGGCTGGAATAGGGCCACTGACGGTGGCAGACGACGATAGATGCGCTCCTCACTGATCCAGCTCATGTCTGGCGATAGGGAAAAACATTGACAACTAAAAAGTTACATTGGATACGTATTATATTAATAACTGGGAAGATGCCCATAAATGTTAACGACTTGTAACACTTTATCAATTAAATATACAGTAAGTTTAAAACCTACACAACCGTCCCAACTCCATTTGATTACCTTCAAAGAAATATCCACATTTTTATAGGAGAATCGAGAGACAGATTATATATTTTTACATGTTTCATGTTAACACTCATTTACATTATTAAGAACAGGTAGGGCACAATATTAAAAATGCGTAATATTTCAAAGAATCAAATCAAGCAATGTGTTCATATTGAATGATATGCCTAATGAAATGACAATATAAATATACATTGTTTGGTTACCTTTTACACAACACTGGGAAACTTCTTTCAGAGTTTTCATTAGTAAGGAGCAATCTGAATGATAAGAGAGTAAAAACAAAACAGTGTTTACTTAAATCCGTAAATAGAAAACTTATCACGATTAGAATGCGGTAGAATTAAGTGTACCTAGATTCTCAGCCGGATCCGAGTAGAAGAGAGTGAATGTCTGATGCAGAGTGGAGAGCAGAAGACTGACAACCGTTATCACCTGCCCCTTGACTGTCATACTGGTCTGTTCTGAGCAGAGTGCGAACTCAATGGCTGCCTATGAATACAGTCAAGCTTCAATATATAACACAGAACGAACAATTTTGAATTACATTGATTAACAACTCTTAATTTACTGTTAGTGAACTAATTATATAAGTTAAACAATTATGTTTCGCTTTCCAATATAACATTTCAGTTAACAATCAGTCTGAAAATTAAAAAAAAAATTAAATACAATACTAATTTATCAGGGAAGCGCCAAATTTGAAACTGTCAACAATATATATATACTGTATATATGGTATAATAAACGACTGAAAACAACTACAAGACTTGTTAAAGTTATGAAAGAAACTAAAAAAAATAAACTAGAAATCAAATCTTCACATGTGAAATAATAACAATAAGCGATTACAATTGTTTTATATAAAAACCGAAAGCAAGAATTTTGTTATAGAAATAAGATAAACAATAACTAAAAAAAAGTTATATAAATAAGTGAAGTAAGTCTACTGAGATAGGACAATATTTGTGTGTTGTTCAGATATGGCGGTTCAAGTATAAATATGCAGTTCAGATATGGCGTTTCAAGTATAAATTTCAATTGGAATTAAAGGCTACAATGAAGCATAAAGAATGTAGAATATAGAGCTATGAGAACATTATACGACTAATTTAGCTACGGTACATAGACACATGGAAGATAAGATGAGAATATTGAAGAGATTTAGTAGATGTGTACTGATGATGTTGTTTGTTGAACATGAAAGGAAGAAACTGACCCATATATGGTTACTCCAGAAATCAACGAATGTTAAATTTTCAAAGTGGGAAGAGCAGTAAAAAATGTGAGTGGTGTCGTGTGATGTATTTGGAGTTATGGGGTAATAAAAAAAGTAGCATTTACTGCTGAGAGGAGGGAGCTACAAAGTGTACAAGTAGATTGCGATTGGTTTATGAAGGTTTATGTTTGGTGGTGGGTTATTGAGAGAGTCGTATGTCAGAGATTAGATAGAGTAGGTGATGACATGTATGTATGAGATGTGAGAGTTTGTAAGGGATTTTGTAGATGTGATTGGGGTAAGGAGGTATGGACAGAAAATATCTTGGAAGGTTTTAGCGTAGATGTTGTGTATGTGTTTGTTATTAAGGTTGGTGAAGTTTCTGGTTTGCAGGTAGTGAGGTTGAGATTTTATGGAGTATGTAGATAGATAAAGGCTTGAGTGGATAGAAATGTTGTGTGTCGCGTAAAGGATGTTTATTTTGTATTATTTAATAAGGTTTTTTAGTGGAAAAAGAGTACCCTATTTCAATCCAGAGGGTAATGATTTTTATGGTTCCTAGCAGACTACATGTATATGGGATTTGGTAATGGAAGTAAACAAGGTTTAACAGACATAGTTAGTTATGGGCCGTTTTGTAAGTAATGAGAACGATTACTTTGTACTTACATTAAGTATTTTTGTGAATACCTTTGAGAATGTTAAGGCATTTTACATTTGTCGGATGTTATAGTGTGTTTTAATGCGTGTGTCGAATTTGATTTCGGATTTTTTGTTATTGATGAGAGGGATAGGTATGTTGTTGAATTAGTTGGATTGGTGTGTATCTTAGGTAAAGAAGTCGATGGTGCTTTTTGAAATGAAACGGTGTAGATTAACAATCTATAAAATATTTGTGAAGGATCGAGTGGAATGAGATTATGTTGTTTTCGAATGTTTGGATTCGGAGTCGATTGTAATGTCAGCAGCATATTGCAGACCTGCCAACCTAGTCAAGTAGAGAACCGTGACATTTTGGCAACCCCGGGATGATTTTGGCCATCTGTTCTTCTGAATTATCAAAATATTTAAATTATTTGATAGATATTATAAAAAACCAGTCTTTTAGTTAAAATAAATGTGTATTATATCAATCTAAAAATTTAAAAAATACACAATTTGAATACAACTAAGATTTTTATGTTATTAAGGTAAATATATTCTATGTAGTAGGTATACATAAATCCACGGAAAGTGTCAAATAGATTTTTGGTGGGATTTTTTTTTAAACAAAGGGAATACGTTATTTAATTATAATATAAATGTTATTGAACATAATATTGAGCACCACGTTTCGTGTAAGTCTATACACATTATCAAGCTAAATGATGAAATAAAACTAGGTATTGATTACAAATTATGTTGAGATATATGATGATCAAGGTGCTAAGATTTGTTAAACATAGAGTCCGATCAGATCAAATCAAATCAAAACAATAAAATGTATAATACCTATTTATTACGTATATAATATAGTATAAATTTATATATTATGTACATGTTTGTGCCAAAAACAACAATAAACTGAAAATAGTAATAAAATGTTTTTGGATTAACAATTATGAAAACCGTGACATAGAAAAACATTTCCCGTGACAGCTTCAAAAATCGTGATTGTCACAGGAAAACCATGATGGTTGGCATGTCTGATATTGGAAACCATATGTGTCATGCAGAATGGGAATGTCACACATAAAATAACTGAAAAGGACCGAGGAGACGACAGATTTTTAGGATAGTCCGAAGTGAATGTGTTTATGTGTGATATTAATGCTTTAGTATGTTGAGGGTTCTGAGTCATGACCAGGGTTCTGAGTCATGACCAGGGTTCTGAGTCATGACCAGGGTTCTGAGTCATGGCATTTGTTAGCTGAAGCCCGCTGATATAGTATGTGATACATATCATGTTTGAGTTTGAAGTAGGGTTGGTGAGATGGTGTTTGTGCATGTGTTTTTGGGGATGGTAGAAGGAGGCATTCGATTGTTTTGGTAAGGGGTGATGATGTAGACCGCCTAAGGAATGTGATAAGAACGCAATAAAATATTGTTTTGATATGTTTTGGATACTAGTGGCAATAAAATCTTCAATAAAGTGTCTGAAAGCACTAAATAGGGCGAAATTGTTCAATTGTTTAGCGTTTTCAAGGTAATTAATTACTGTATTTTAATATTAAATGGAGCAGGATATAAAAATTAAAATAAAAGTCTGGCGAGTTTTTAAAAATAGAAAATTTAAACAAAATAATCGAGAAAATTGAACTAGAAATTATAATTGAACCTAGAAAGGTTTCAATGTTATTTTATAATTAAAATTGTGAAATGGTAAAAAAATAAATATGGTTAATTAAAAAGCAGACATCATAGTACAGCATACCGTGCGTGCTTGAAAATATTCTCCTAAAACTTGTTCCAGACTCATTTCTTCAAGAAATACCAAAGCAGCCAGAGCATGACATGTTTGCTAAAATTACAAATAAAAATTATTATTACATTTCCTATAGATTTTACTATATATAGTTATTATTAATATGCTATAGGACCTATAGTTTTTTCAGTCACTTAGGGCCTTTTTTCAATAGGTATTTCTGGAATATATTTGTAATATAATGTAAAAGTAAAGTAAAATTAAATCTTAGAGTAAACGTACAGGCACTTCAATTGTGTTCAATTATTCTAATAAACTTCAAAATAACTGAAATATCGACATAACTAAACTTTTTAAAAGGATTCCTAATATTAGATATAGATGTTTGAAAATATATCATATACACACAGTTTGAAAATTGGAAAAACTGTGATTGATATTGAAAATTGATATTCTCAGAATTATTCGTTAGGTACAGTTTTAAACAATTAAAATGTCACATCAAAATGTTGGCCCCCACATATTAATTTCCGGTTTTTATAATCAGTGCAATCACATCCACTATATTATATATGTTTCATAATGTTTGAATAAATAAAGCATTTTAAGGACTTTTTCAAAATATTTTATAAACAAACTAAAAAATCTATAAAAATTCCTAATTTATTGAAACATTATGAACTTTATAAATTACTCACTAAATAATGATTTATGAAACATATATATAATATTAGGGATGTGATTGCACTGATTAAACAAAACCGGAAACGTGAAAAAACATTATTTAATTTAATCAGATTTTCTGACCTGTATTGACACAGAGGTTTGCTGCAAGAAAGCGCGACATGCGGCCACAACGGAGTCTCTAGTATGCGCTAAAGCGCCCCACTGACGAAATACGATCACCTGAGCGTCAACCCCAGCAGAAGCCATCTCCCCTCCCAGCTGGAGATTGGTACTTAAATGTCTAGCAACCAGGAATAGAATGCCCACCTCAAGGTAGTCCTGCTCTTCTGTTGACTTCCAAATCTAAAACGAGAAAACAAAATCAATTGGCTTTAGCATAAAGGCAAAAATGTAGAATAAAATGTATGCAATTAATTTTGCTTTACCAGTTCTGGCATATCCAGTAGAAGCTTAACCTGAGCTGCAAGAGAAGCTTTCGCTACCTTTTCCGGGATGTCGCCATTAGTGCTGAAATTAAAATATACTGAAATTAGTATTATTTTTAATATAAAAATAAGCTTACATAAATGCACATACATTGGCTTTATGATCACACTGTCTTGTAGATAGATATCTTTGTGCCAGGTTTTGCACAAACCATCTAACCGATTGAGAGAGTCTATAATCTAAAGATAATACATTATCATGATTATAAATAACGACGAAAGCAATGAACTACAAAATATATTTATAAGATCATCATTGTATAGGGGAAAAAAACCTTGGATCTCTTGGACAGAGTATCACTAATGATTATAATAGATCAATTTTGAAAATTAATAAATGTCAATTTATATTATGAACAAAACATATAATAAACAATTAATTTACTTGTGTAGAGCAAGTTTTCATGTCTGAGATTGTATCGGCTGCTTTAATGATATCTCTATATCGTTCTCCAACAAGAAAGCGTAATTCTTCTTTTTTTCTTTCAATATCACTTCTGTAATAAAAACAGAGTAAAATACCTGCAAAGTCTGAGCTAATATATATATATTTAAATTTACATTCATTATATGATGAAAACACTGGACATATGTTACAGATTCAACAAATCAATACGAATATAATATTTAGAAATCACATTAAGTGTAAAATGTGTAAAATTTATTTGAATTTAAAAAATTCAAATTACAAAACTATTCAATTTTTAAAATTAATTCCAATGCTGTGGGATTTGCAAAATATAAACAAGCAATCACAACCGCTTTAGAAGTCATTGTTGGTTAACATTTATTTGAATAGTGAAGCAATATATTATTATAGCTAGAAAAGTTAATATATTTTTCAATTAAATTAATTTGATGAAAAAATAGTCTTCATTATGAATAGCATATAAGCAGACATCAATTTACTGTTATTCTAATTAGATGTGGATAATCAAAATACCAACAATATAATTATTAATTAATAAATAGAGTTCCTATTGAACTGTTATATATATACCAAACACCTTACACAAGATGTATAATTTTATTCAAATGTTTATCTTATATTATACTTTAAAATAATTGCATGCCAAATACTTCAATTTGTTTTGGATACAGTTACAACCAAAAAACAGCAATCACAAAGAAATTGTTACCTTGTTCTTCGAGCAAGTTGCTTTACTTCTTCAACTGACATAGTCTCAAATAATTTATCAACATCCATTGCGTTTCTAAAAATATATAAATAAAAAGGATAATAATATAAATGGAAATCAATCATTTTAAAACCGAACAATATATTAATGTTTCAATAATTATTTCAGTCATTAATATCAGTTTTCTACTAAATGTTGAGAGTACTCCATATATACATTTCATTGCACAAGCTGATCATATAAGTACATCAAATCAACATGACAATTCACAGATGCAGAAAGGATCAATGCAACAACTGTATTTCATACAAATTAGGCCATATTTGAACAACATATAATTTGAAAAAAACCATTGTCAGGAGGCTAAAAATAAAAAATCAATTTGTAATAGGTAAATGTACAAATAATACAAATTTACAAAAAAATGATGGAGTCAGAATCCATGCGCTCCCCACTTGAGCATACATTCGAACTTTCACACATTAATTGCCCAGACCTCAGCAACTCTATATAATAAAAGTAGATGATTAATACCTTTTGCAAAAACGTTGATAATATGCCACTTGCTTTTAATTTAATTTAACTGTTATAAAAATGTTTCTTTTTTAAATATCTATTATTAAATTTTCTTTTTCGATTGATTACTTAGAAATATAAGTTTTGCTATTTGATATAATAATAACTTGTAATCATGTCCCATCTGTAATGCTTGTCCCATACGCAACACATTATTGTGAAAGTATAACCAACTGTACTAAAATAGTGCCTATATATTTATTATAGCTATGATTTATAGTAATATACTGCATTAAAATATATTTCAATAACAAATTTACTATTTTAGCAATTTTAAAATAATATAAAATATTTAATAAAAATTATTAACTTGTTATAAGAAATAGTATATAGTCATACAAAAATACCAAATATTACCTGTATATTAAAATAAGAAGAGCACTTGCTGTAGGTTATAAGTAAAGTATAATTCTCACAAAAATCAATAGTGTTACAATTAATAATATAAATTCGTAGTTCAGAAACACAATTTAATTTATTTTTTCAATTATGATATCTTAACATCAAGTTGCTTCAACTGCAGGCACAATCACTTCCTGTCTGATTCTTTTTCCAATAGTTCTCGAGAATGTCTCTTTTTTCAGCTATTTTATTTTGTTGTTATGCAAGTTTTTGCCAAAGCTAATCTTCAACAAGTAGTTTTTTATTTAAGGAGAAACCTCGTTCCACAAATGCTTGACCATGAGACAAACACAGAACTAATCTCATAAATTTTTGAAGCTCTATTATCATTGAGGATCCTTTGTGAATTGTTGAATAGTGAGAAAATGAAGACATCTAAGTGCTCCATTTTTCTGTCACTCTTTAAAAATTGATTGGTTACAAAGATTCTTATATTGCGGTTTGACATTGTCAGCCTCTTCCCCATAAAGCCAGTTGGTTGACACTGCAGATGTACTTAGGTATCATCTAGAAGCTTTTCATTGTGTCCAATGTCTGGTAGACTCATGATTTACGGGTCTAAACATGCACAGCCACAGATAAATCAGTGCTTCAATGGACTATGGCCTGTAGCTTTTTGAGGATAGTTAATAAAAAATAGCTGCATGCTTTTATGAAGTCAGAAATCTAAATACTGGTAATTAGTTCTTTGACCCCTTTGATCGCCCAATTTTGCACCAAATCCATTTTTTCTCAGTGAACTAGGTTGGTAGTGTCCAACTGCAGTTTTACTTTCTGTGAACCATTGCCACATGTTTAAAGAACAGACCGTTTGACAACTTTGTTCATTATTGTGGTGAAGATCAATTATACCTACTTATATAAAAACGGTAACATGGTTGGAACATTTTGAGGAAGTATTCAATGTAATTAACAACAGAGACAAAGAAGGACAACTTTGCTTTCAGAAGACGATCAGCAAGCACTTGTTGTTTCATAGTTCAGTATTATTTAGAATCTGATTCTCCTTTTTTGCCTTTCATTCCCTCGACATATGCACAAAGATGCATATCATTGATTCCACAAAGATTTCCTCAACCCACATTGTTGAACAAAATTTGATAGGCAACCTAGCTGGTGAGTCATTGGTAAAACGAATGTAGTTAGCACTGCATGAATGAAATGATATTTATTGTAATTTTGTCTGCTTTTCTCAAAGCTCCATTTACAACATGGGGAGAGCATGTTCCAATATCAATCAAATTTGTATGAGGATAGTGGTCATGGTTAGCACCTACCTATTGGTAGCTCAGCATGCCAGGGACACTTATTTTCTTGTGAGTATAGTGCTCATGCTTATCATCACACTTATACCATGTTTCCCTAAAGAAATACAGTAATAAAAAAATTAATATGAATTTTTTTTGCAGGTTTAGGAATAATTTTGCAGGATTTTGCAGGCTGTACATTTTTGTAGGATATTTGCATGTTTTGCAGGTTGGTCAATACCCTGATTAAAGTGACTGTTTATAATATTTTACAAACGTTTTTTAAAACATATAATAAAAGTCAAATTTTTTTTGAATATGGGTAAGACAACATAAAATTATTTTGGCCATCGTAGTCATTAAAAATTCAGTGAAATATTAATCAAACTAAGTTTAATTAATTTTTTGAAAAATTAATTACCTTATGTAACAGGATGTTCTAAATATCCTCTAAATGGCAGAGGTGTGTAACAGCAAACAATTATCTGCAGATAATTATCTGCTCATAAAATCATCAGTAACACAAAGCACTCATAATTTATTAGTGGATAAAATTTATCCACAAGTAAGTTTATCTGCAGATAAAAACATTGGTCCTAATATGGCAGGATTTTCTATAGAGAATTCCCTGGTCATTTTGTCACATAAACCAATGAAATCAATCTTAACATTGCAGAGATGTGAACTCATAAAGACTGTATAACAAGAACATATTTGCACATAGATTTATTTGCTATTTGGTCATAAATTCTACCCATGTCAACACCATAATATAATGTACCCATACAAGGCGGCACACCCAGCAGGTCAGCCCACCAAGCCACAAAAAATGTGACCCCTTAACCCTATGCATTTTTAATTTTTCTATATACCACAGATAATATATATGTGAGTCATTAAAATAATCTATAAGCTTTAGTCAAATTATGACATTACAATTTAAAATGGCTAATATTTTTATAGAAAATGTGATGTTACTCAAATAGGGATCACTTTACTGTCTGTAAATGTTTTATGAACATATATAAAGTCAATATTGGCCTATCATTTAAGACCATTGTTACTCCCATAAGATACACACAAAGTATTCTATGCTTATATGGCATATTTATATAATCCAAAATGGCTGCCTTTATCCAGAAAATATTATTTTATTTGAAAAATAACATTTTACTGGGAAGACTGCTGGAAATATGTGCAAAATGTTGCATGGACATTCTCAATATAAGTGATGAAATGAAAACAATGGACATTTTGCCAGATGTGTATGATTTTGGCCTCATCCAGCTTCATGTTATTGCCACACAAGGTCAGCCCAATCTGATCAGCAACCATCACATATGGGACATCACCAGACTATCAGGTAAATAACAGAAATAATGGACATGGCATTAAAAACAACAGAAATAAAATTGTTTTAAAACATTCTTACACTATGTTTTCTCTATTTCTGCATTTCAGGCAGACAAATCCCACAGCAAAAGAAAGTTAGAGCTCCAGCTTGAGGAGAAGGTGCCTTGAGATGTAGCTACAATCTCAAGTCAGTTGTCAAGATGTGTTGCTCATGCAAATCGCCTATTGGGAAAAGACTGTCCTATAGCTGCAACATCAGTACATTGTGTAGAAATATGGTAGGGCTCTGTCATGGAGTTGACCAAGCTACAAAATAAATTGTAGCCAGCAATATTATCACATCAAAGGACATCATACTGAAAACAAGAGGCCCTAAACCTTTGCCTATTTAATGTTCATCCAACAATCCAAATGCCTCTTTCTCCTCTTCTCAACTTAGTACCATATAAGTAGCTCTGTCCACTTCTAACAGCAGCATGAAGCACTAACTTCTTCCATTTCTCAGGGAAGTTTTGGGAGGAAATCAGTGAAGGCATGATCAAAATGCTTTTTCCAACACAGGGACTGCAGTCTGCAACAATACTTTTTTCAGGTGTTTATCGATTTCTAAGTTTCAAATTATGCCATATAAGCATAGAATACTTTGTGTGTAACTTATGGGAGTAACAATGGTCTTAAATGAGGACAATATTGACTTTATATCTGTTCATAAAACATTTACAGTTAGTAAAGTGATCCCTAATATTGGGCATTTTAAAGTGTAATGTCATAATTTAACAATAGCTTATAGATTATTTTAATGACTCACATATATGTTATCTGTGGTACATAGACATAAAAAATGCTTAGGGTTAAGGTGTCACATTTTTTTGTGGCTTGATGGGCCTACCCACCAGGTGTGAAGGATAATGTATAAGCTGACAACATCTGTTTATAGCATATATATAGTCATAAAATTATACACAAATATTTAGGAGTATGTATCATGTTACTGAATTTATTAGAACAGATATCCATCAGCAAATAGCTAATAAATTTATTAGCTAGTAACACACATATTTAAAGATCATTCAAACATGTATCTTTACTTAAATAAATACTCAGTACCAAACCTGCCCAAGAGGGGAAAAGTAGGGGTGGCGAAATTATTTTGCCTTTTTCTGGTAGAAGGGGTAGGAAACTAAAAAGAAGGGGGTAAAAAAAGAAGGAGCAAGGGAAGGAAATAGACAACAAATAATGGGAAGGTGTGAAAGAAAAAGGGGGTAAGGAAAGAAAAAAAGGAAAGGAGAGAGAGGAAGGTTCAAATTTGAGTTTTCCTTTCTACCTGAAAAAACTGCTGTTAGTACAGTCTATAATATTACTATAACTTTACCAAGCAATAAATATTCTATTAAAAATTTTGGTATATAATAGTAATGCTTGTGACATAATCTCAAGCAGCTTACTCAGTTTGCTATCATAGTTATCAATATGAATGCTTTAGTTGATGAGTATGCAAACACAACTGAGATAGGTGATTGTTAGTAATTCACACTTCTGATAGTTTGTTTTCATGAATAGCAAATTTGGATGGTTTGTGAAACCATCCAGACAGGGCAGGGATTGGTAATCTATCTGGCCAATTCATGAACTGTCCAATGAAATTAAATAACAAAAACAGCACCATTCACTAATATCTGGAATTAATTTGCTTACAAAATTAAAGATAATGTTTTCACAATCAAATATCAGTTAACTAACCAATAAACAAGATTTAGAGATATATTAATAATATAATTTTGTAAACTGGAATAATGATATTAAATTAATCCACATGATAAAAGTTTACACATATTTATATATTTTATAAATAATTTTGCTATATTTGCAGTAAAATATACAAAAACTATAAGTATATAATTCACACTATATGATTTATTCCTTAACCATTTTTAATCGGTCTGGACAGATCACAAATGTAATAATAACAATCATAAATCTTATTAAACTAGTTGAGCTATTTTATATATAGAAATATATTTTATTTATAGAAAGAATATTTGCATAGCTATAATTCCATCATCATTAATCTACAAACCTTCAGTACAGATCATAAATTTATATAAGTACAATAATATACATGTATACTAATATAAAAATATAATCAAAGTATTAAAAAAATTATTTTATATTAAAATAAATTACAGGGAATAAGTTACAGGCAATTAAATATATGGATAATATAGAATTAGTGGATGGATTGAGAATATTTGAATAAAAAATATTGTTCTGTGAAAAATAGGTGAATGCCATATCAAGATTGTTTAATGGAAAAGTCACATTACACAGAATATTATATTCAAAATTGTATTAAATTATATAAAATTGACATCTATATATATTCACTTTTTAGTTTTATATATTATGATTTTTGATCCATCCAGATGGATTAGGAATGTTTGACTAAAAATGATCATTTTGTAAACTATTATGTATAAAAGATTTAACATTTAATTTATTTTAATTCACTGATAATACAAATTTAAGAAAATATATAAATGTATGTGTATTGTTATTAACATGATTCTTGATCTGATCCAGATGGATCAAGAATTAACAAAAAAGTATACTTACTTACAATCACAAAAAAAGTAATATTAGGTAGAATATTAAACTAATAAATGTTTGATATACATGAATTTAAAATAAGGAAAATACAAAAATATTATTAATATTGATGCACCTAGATAGATCAAGAATATGATACTAAAACTTCTCATTTTGTGAATATATGCATTATACCTTACTGTTATATATCATTATGATTCTTGATCCATACAGATATATTATGAATCTTTATGAATTTAAAAAATATATATATTACATAAAATGTTATTTTTAAAAATCTAATATATTTGATAAAATTGACAAAGTTAAATGTGTATATATACATATATGCATAAAAATAATAAGAAATATAAAAATGTAAATTGATTTTTGCTTTTTTATATTGTGATTCCTATTTTATCCAGACAGATTAAGAATGAATAACTATAGTCTAAAATGTATGGTTTTGTCAAATATTATGTTTAAGAATAAGGTGTTATTTAAATACATCTATGTAAATGTATTTTAATACATAATTATAATTTCTATTCACATTCTCATATCGCAAATATAAAAAATATATAAATGAATTTATCACTATTATCAAAAATTCTAAACTGTCCAGACAGATCAAGATTTGAGAAAAAAATAGTTATATGAAATACAATGTTGAAAGAACATATAGAGTTATTCAATTGTTTATATATACAATGTATGTTAATTATGGAAAGTTCTGTTAATAAAATATATTGATTATTGTTACGTCCTTATATGGTTATTGTTATGTCCTTATATGATTATTGTTATGTTCTAATATGATTATTGTTATGTGCTTATATGATTATTGTGATGTCCTTATATGATTATTGTTATGTCCTTATATGATTATTGTTATGTCCTTATAGTTATATGATTATTGAACATTATTTTCTTAGTATAATTTCATTGAATGTAACTGCAGCATAAACAAACTACATTGTTATTGAATGTAAGTCCATAATATATTAATTTTGCATTGGAAAGATTTAAATTTTTTAATCAACTGCCAATGGTAAGATTATTCCTGATCCATCCAGTAATAATTTTATTCTTACCCAATCCAGCCACTTCACAAAATGTCAAATGGAGCATAGACTTCTACTCCATCTATTCAGATTGCAAACTGTTTAAATTCACACTCTGTTACTAATATGTGTATGACTATGAGTATATAGAAGAAATAAGAAATATTATAATACTGAATTATACTTATTTATAGTCACTACAAATTAAGATGGCTCACTATAAGCCACTAATGGTTCAAATGGCTCATTAGGAGCCACTTGAGTCATTAAGGTGTCTTGTCATGAGCCACCTAGAAATGGCTCATTCTGAGCCCTTTAAGCCACCCAAGTGGCTCAATATAAGCCATCTTCATGGCTCTTAATGAGCTGCTAATATGGCTCATTACGAGCCAATCCTCATGGCTCTCATTGAGCCACTATTATGGCCTATCATGAGCCACTATGGTGGCTCACTATGAGCCACCCTCATGGCTCTCATTGAGCCACTATTATGGTCTATCATGAGCCACTATGGTGGCTCACTATGAGCCACCCTCATGGCTTACTATGAGCCACCCTCATGGCTTACTATGAG
>JAUZND010049610.1:0-19698 GCA_034780555.1 Coelogynopora nodosa | reverse complement strand
TCATGTACCTATATTATATATTTTGTACCTATATCATGAATATCTGTCTTGCAATTAGTCTTGAAATAAATCTAAACCTGGATAAACGGAATTCTATTTTTTAAACATATTATAAATATAAATAGCATTTTTAGTGTTAAATTTAGTAACAGCTTTATTTAGAAAAATGATAGAGATATAAAGAGTTAAGGAAACATAATAACAATGAATTTGCAAAATAAACAGATGCATTTTTAGAATGCTTAGTGATGTTGGTTGTAGATTATTCGAGCAAGTTCCTGTCGTCGTTGAAGACCTTGCTGTCGCAGATTACCATCCAGTTCATCCAGGTCGCCTGCTTCGTCTTCAATAACATCTTCTTCCTCGAAATCTGCCGTGTCATTTAAATATTTAGCTACATTATGCAAAATAAAACACGATAGAATGCACTTTGGAATCATGTCTAATTTAAGGCGAATTCCAAATCGCAAAATAGGAAAGCGGCGTTTGAGCTGGCCAAACGATTGTTCAATCACTACACGATTCCTTGCATGAAATAAATTGAAAAACTTCTCCACATTGTTAGATGGTTTCGAGAATGGCGACATGAGGAAAGGTGTTAATCCATATCCTGAATCTCCTAATATAACTCCGCGATTATCATTATTAGCAAGGAAAGTGTATAGATCGGAATTTTTAAATATACGAGAGTCGTGCACGGAACCAGGCCAACCAGCGTCGACACTTGTAAATTTATAATTTTCGTCGCATGTTGCCTGAACATTAAATGATGGACTATTTTTTCTATTGATAAATTCGTCACCAAATTTACCTGTAGGCTTTTGAATGGTAATGTGTGTACAGTCAATAGCTCCCAAACAGAACGGGAATCCAAGTTTAGCACTCCAACGTTGCTTCGTATCGATTAAATCGTTTTGCGTTGTTGGGAATTTGATCCATGTTTCACTTTTTGATGCGATGCAATCAATTGTAGCTTTTACAGTCTTTGATACAGTTGATTGGGTAACACCGGTAACTTGTGCAACAGACATCTGGTATCCTGGATCTGACAAATAACGAAGGGTAATTTGCATTCGTTGTGACGGAGATAAACAGCCGCCTCGTGTCTCAAAATTGTCATTTAAAAATTCATCAGCAAGATAATTTACATTCTCCTTTTCAAACCGAAACAATCGACGATAACAATCATCCGGTACTGTGTCTAAATCCAGCCTCATTTTATACCTTTTCGGACCATCAGCTACTATATGTTGATACATTTCTTGTAAGTAAGCTACTACAGACGAGCTCACAGATAATGCGAGCAATTGCTCATAGACGCCAGTTTTATTCATACATATGTGAGCAATTGCTCAAATAGAAAACAATTGCTCATATTTTGAGCAATGAGCAATTGCTCACAAATTGAGCAATGAGCAATTGCTCACTTTTATTCATAGAATTGTGGGTAAAGGTATTCAATTTGTGAGCAAGAGCAATTGCTCACTTTTATTCATACGGCCCATTGTCACTTTTTCTTTCGAATTAATTTTATCTCAAGCTAAAAGAGAAGTTCGCTAGGCTGACTTAGGATCGCATTAGTTGAGCTCATAAGGGTATTTTCGATATATTTTTTTTAGCTTATAAATTTTCGGTATTATGTTCAGTCATTAAATAATTCAATTTATGACAATTTCGTGTTATACGTGATTGTTATATATGTGAGCGATTATCTGCTAAAGTAAATTATTAGTAAGTAAGTGGCGTTCTTAATGATTTGCGTAATAGATTTGTATGTGGTGTTATTTACAACATTTATACAGGTAATCGTTATACTATTTATACTCCTGCATTTTTTAACGTTCCACCCTTTATTATTAGATATTGGCAATTGGCAAGCGACATTGCTTTGTAATTCAAAAATGTTTTAACACCTATTAGGAAATAAGACTTTTTAATAATTTCACTTTTAAAGAATTTTGTCAAATATTTTGTGTTAAACAGTTATAAAAAGAAAATCACTATTTTCGCATGTAAAAAATCGGATTCCAGTAATGTTTCATCTTTACATTGTATATTTTTCCACAAGCATATTTTCATAAACCCTGTATAATAAATAAAATAAAGAATTACATGACAATACAAAAAAATATAGTATTTTATATAATTCATTCACTGTAGTAATATATATATATATATCAAGTAAAGGATATACAAACACCTTTTTCTTTTTTTGTCAAATATGTTTTTCATCTGAAAATATTCAATTTTTCTGACAGAGATTTATAATTATGCTACTTTTTAATAAATGAGTAGTAAATATAGTATAAATTGAATAAATTTTAACAATATTGTATCGCTTTAATTTACGGTTCGTGTACTTTTCGGGGTGCTATATAGCAGAACACTTTGGACGTCTAGAACTCTAAAAATATAATAGATAAATTCTTGAAATTTTATAACATTTAATTTTTTAGTGAATTTATTATGCCTATCCATTTACTTTGAAATTCAATTTTTTAAAACTGAGTTATGCTACTTACTAGCTTGTGTACTTTCTGGGGTGCTATGGTACCCCATAAAGTTGTGTATTGTTAATTTTCCCTCACAACGATAAACTACAAACGATTTGCTCAATTTATAAAAATTACGTCACGACAGAGATGACAAATTATCGCCTATAAGAAACGTTGTGAATATGTTCAATGTCAGGGCCAAAGTTGTCTGCGGACGAAATGTTAGTTGAATTTCATGGCAGAGTGAATTTCAAACAATACATTCCTTTCGAACCTAAACATTTTTATATGAAGATATTCTGGTTGACCGTCTCAAACACTGCAGGGACTAACACTCTGCAAAGTACGGCACTACTGAGACTGGGAAATCGTTTGGTGAACGGCTTGTGATATAAATATCAAAAAATTATCAAAATACTGGCCAAAATAACACTCATGTATATACTCGTATATAATAAATAGCTCAGCATTTGTTGAGTGCTAAAACTATGCTTATTGGAACTGTAACTTGTTGACTGTAATAAAAACTAAAGGGGAATAAATACCACTTATTGCAAAATCAACAGACAATAATCAACGCAAAAGTGGTGCTAAACGCTACTTACAATAATCAACGCAAAGGTGATGCTAAACGCTACTGACAATAATCAACGCAAAGGTGATGCTAAATGCTACTTACAATAATCAACGCAAAGGTGATGCTAAACGCTACTTACAATAATCGACGCAGTGATGCTAAACGCTACTTACAATAATCGACGCAGTGATGCTAAACGCTACTTACGATAATCGACGCAAAAGTGATGCTAAACGCTATTGACAATAATCGATTTTTGTCAAAAAAATTTTTAAGTTTTTGGGACAAATGTTAAATTCTGACTTACTGCTCTTTAATGTTATGAATACTAGCACAAGTAAGTAATTGAAAGTTATTATTGCAAAGATTTATAATTCAAATATAATGCTATCTATATCATAAAACATGTCACTAGGTTTACTATATAATAGTATAAATTACTCACTTATCACGCATAGATGATTTGGATTCGAATGAAATGAAGGTATGCAGTCAAACCAAAACTTTATATAATACAGTTGTTCTATTTAAAGTCTATGGGTCAAACAGCAAAATAACTATTTGTTAAATTTGTCAAACATTAATTGAATTTGTAGAATTTCAATTCGAGGTAAGATAATTTTTTTCAAGCATTCTCAATTATTATGCAGCTTCTGTTGAACTCAACCTAAGGTTAAAATAAGCCGGATTCTCGACATAATTCACGTGAACACTTGGCAGCCCAGAATGTGTCGTATATATAGAGATGAGCTACCATTAAGCGCCTCATTATAATAACACTATGTTATGAGCACTATATATACATTTGGCAAAAAATGGCTAACATAGCTAAATACAGTCGCTCTAAAAATTTAGAACAATTATATATAGCTAATAATACAATCGAAAAAATACGTTAAGCTGAATTGAACACTGTAAAATTGCATAACTAAAAAAATTATGCAGTTACGTTTTGTTAGTCATGCGATAATATAATGTTGAAGAATAACCATCTTATACTCTTGCAGCAATACAATACTAATCGATAAATCACCTCCATTCACATAGTAAACTGAATAACCATCTTATACTCTTGCAGCAATATAATACTAATCGATAAATCACCTCCATTCACATAGTAAACTGAAATAACCTACGGAGTCAATTTCACCTTCATAGCTGAAATCGTTTTACTTTATTCATGCACGGCAAACCTGTCAGAAACATCTAAATGTGTTAACGTTGACCCAGTGAACTAGACATCAATTAACACACGCGAAAGTGTGAGGAAGTCAACGATCATAATTTAGTGAAATAAACTATCCCATCTTACTAACTAACATCACACTTTTGGTGATCATTCAGTAAGTCCTAAAATCTGTCATTAATACCCAGTAATAACACACGTAAAGAATAAGTAACCAAAACCCGGTAACCAACAGCCAAACAAGCTCAACGTATCTCAAATACCCTAAAAACAACTCAAAACACACAAGGTGATAAGAATATTATGTTTAATAGCACATTTAGCACAAAGACACGATAAAGGCAGAAGATAGCGCAGACCTGAAACAGAATCGATTTGTAGCATAGAAAATATATTATAAATCTCGAAAAAAACAGTTAAGTAAGAAAGTGTATGCGTATCAAAATAGCAGCAGACATACATAATCAAATATAGGCAGTAATCATAAAATGCGACAGTTAACAGTCAGTGAAACACACGAGGCAGGTTACAGATTGGATTGGTCTGGTCAGCAGCAGCCAACTAACCCTGACACGAGAGACAACCCTCCTTGTTCTCCAGCGAGCAGACCATAGCCTCCTCGTTACGCTTGCGAATGGCCGCCATTATCTTGGCCTGCTCCTTCTCCTCCTCGGCCGGATCGATCGTGCTCACGGCGACATTGAGGTCACGTGATTTGAGCGGCTGTCGATTGGTCGAGTCGTTGAGTGCGGTGACCTTGACCCGACTCTTGTCCACGGTGAACTGAATTGGCTGGGCGGCTGGTCGGGTGCGCAGATAGTACATCCCGGTCTTCAAGCCCTGAAAGACCATGTGCAGTGTTGAGAATGAGAATTATGTATGAAGAGATGCAACAGGGGCATCTAGTGTGATCTGTAAGTATTGTTCAGACATGTATTTTAGAAGGAATTGTAACCTCGAAAATAATGGTTGCGAGCGGAGCGAGCAGCTACAAAGCCGCGCAGAGGCAACATTTGTTGTGTTTTTAAAAAACGGATAAAAAAAGTCCCAATACAGGGGTGGGGGGTGAGGGTACTTTTTATTGCAAATAAAAAAAATTAATCGTCCAAATATTTTGCACAAATAAACAAAGATCTTTCATACATAGTTTTAGCAACTTAAAAAATATTAACACATAAAAATGTTCACGTATATAACCAGATATTTCATAAATATTCCAAACTTCTAGTATATTTCCGTAACGTGGCCGCCTTTGTATGCTTTTTCAAATAACTGAATAAATAAACATGACTACTAATTAACAGCTAATTAACACAAACTGATACATGTAAGGACCACTGTAACCATTATTGAACATACTCCGCTTTGGCCATATATAATTGCCGGATCTTATTACCCCTTTAAAAATATAATCATCTAAGAACGTGTTTTTTACAAGACTTTCCAAGAAGTTGGGCAGGCACCATGATTGCTATGCCTATATAACGAAATAAATAATTAAAATATTCTATAGCTGCAAGTAAGTAGTGACCTAATTACTCAATTGTCATTCTATAGACATAGTATAATATGTAAGAGCAAGAAAGACATGCCACACCCAACATACACACAGAAAAGTATGTATAGAACAGATTAAATACATTAAAATAAATCAGATGAGCAATGTTAGTGTTATGCGTCAGAATAGAATATCCTTTTAATTGAAATGCTGATCTTGTCGGCAAGTCAAGTCAAGTCAAGTCAAAAGAGAGAGCGAACACACTCAAGTGGCTTTGAAGTGGTGCTCTCTTAGAGAAGTAGTCAATATTTAAGGTCTTTTGTACGAAAATGTACGAAAGAATTTTAACGCACGCCACATAATGTATGGATTGAGCAATGTATTCAATTGCTTATAATATTAGTAGAGAATCAAAAGTTAATTGCAGTGCACTAAATAAACAACGTGTGCTCACTATTACTTACACTACTGGGGCGTCTGTGCTTGTTATGAGTTGTACTAACTTAGTGATACACCGGACAAAATGGAGAGTTGAAGACAAATTGATAATGATGGTCGTTTCTCAATAAAATAAATGGCAACTCAAATTATCATATCAACAGTTCATTTCACTGGGTAATCTAATCTAATATAATTAAAATATAATATTATATCACAAGGGTGCACCCTGGGGGGGGGGGGGGAGGTCGTTGAGTGCAAGCCAGCCCAGTTTGAAACGGAAGTGCCCCTTTTATACTTAAATAAAAAGTTGTAGGGCCTACCTAAATAGGAAAAATGTCAAATTAATAATTTCGTTTTTTTACTACAAAATGGCTTAATCTAGATTTCTTAATCGAAGTTAATAGGCCTACACCATAAAATCTTTAAATTAGCAATACAGTTACACAAATATTATGATATCGAACTCTGAAACAATTTTAGTTTATCAGGTTACAGTTTCGTATTTCAATGTTTTATGCAGCATGTTAAATATTGATTAAAAAGCTAGAAATAATATCTCTAAAATATAACTCATTCATGTGGGCTGCCCTTTTCAAAAACTCCCCATAAGTGTCCCTAAAGTTGAAAAAAGACCCCTCTTCATCTATGTAGTTAGTCTATACCAATTTATTACACTTCACTTGTGTAGTTTTGCACGGCGATTCTAAATATATAATGTGTTCTCTGATCAGATGCTTTCAATAGTTAAACATGTATTTAGTGACAAAGATCATGATGTGAAAATTATATTACATCAGATAGTGAAAGTATAAGTCATAATAAGAGCCAAAAAATAATTAAGCGAAAAATATGTAAAGATATATCAGCCTAAAAGCTTAAAAATGGTTCGTGCAATCAATTAAAAAAACGTCTGAAAATCTCTTTTATGTCATTTTGATATATTAGTATGTATTAGTTACTCCAGTACATCTAAGAATATAAAGAATGAGACTGCATGTGTACTAAACATTTCAGAAGGATAGCCTCAGTAGATATTTAAGTACAACATCGTAATAACTGATAAATATATATATATATACATTCTAGGGTACATTGCTCTTAAATCTTACAAAAACAAAACAAAGTCATTCTAATTGCAATTCCAGTGGACATTGCAACAAGTCAAAGTAAACAATGATAAACACATTCATAAATATATTTTTCACATCCCACGCCTCTTTATACATCGAAATCTTCCGTTGCAATTCAGTTTTGATTTAAAAAGTTCAGAAATATTAAATATCGTGGGTGGATGCTCGAGTGTTTTCAGTGATTTAAGGCATCACATCCGGCTTGAATAAAGTAGGAATATGTTCATTCAGCCTTCAGTAGAAGCGTGGAATTTATATTAAATTGTCGAGTGGCATTTAATTAATTAATATCACAATTTAAACTCAATATAATAAGTCATATTATCCCACAATATGTGGTATAACTACGCAGCGCAACAGTTCAAATTTTAAATGTCAATAAAATCAATATTGTGTTGTGAAAGTTGACATAGCATTTTTAAAATAGAGATACAAGTAGTATCGGTTTAACCAAAAGATATTTACACCGTTATAGACTAATTTCACCATTGAATTTTTGTTATAATAGTTCAGAAAAATAGATACTTTCGTCAGTTCGGACGAATCTAGTCAACTTAACTACAACAAATACGATATTGACATTATTTAGTGGAAAATGCATCATCATAGCATTATAATTAATATACTAAAGATCACCATTAATGAAAAAGATGCATACACCCATAGCATTTTCAAAATTACGGGCAATATCTCTACTGTATTGGTCCACATATCTAAGTTATCAAATAATATTTTATAACAATCAAAAAGATAGCCTGATTTTTTTATTATAATATGAAAATTTAAGAGAATGTCTATTTAAACGATACTATACTACATAGTAGGTCGTAATTTGCATTTTTAGCAAATTATTGTCTGAGTAAAAAGTTATTAAAATACTGAAACAACTAAATTCTCTCATTTTTGTCCAATATTTGATATCTGAGATCAATAATAAGCAAAGCACCAATCATCGCACCTGTCCACTGTTCATTGCGATTATAAAATACTCCCTAAAGAAGAGTAACAAGTATTTTAATAACACGCCAAAAGTAATGGCAATCTCATCAGAAGTGAAGTGAAGATTAAGGAGACTGATAATTAAGAGAGATCTATTTATAATACATTGACTCGTTCTGGAAAGTACTCTTACAAAGACTGTCTTCAAGTTTGGTTGACAGCAGCCAGTTCACCTCCAAGTCAAGTGTTCAGTACTACAGTTTGAAACTATTTTGATACACCGTTCACACCGAGATTAGTTTCAAGGTAATCTCATCAGGTTACACTAGATTAGTATATTATGTATACTGTAGGAGCCACTTTCTCTTTTCATAGACATTAAAATACTATTTTTGTTGTCATAATCATAACATAATCATAACCAATAGCATGTCAACAGCGGAGTTCTTAGTCGCTATATTTTTAGCAACACCATAAATAGCTTCGATTAAAAAGACATATCGGCGGCAGATACGTCAGTCGACAATAATTGGCGAACATGACAGAGCAAGAAGACCCTCATCGCAAAATAATGGAGATAAATTCGAAGAAAATGTTTATGAAATGCGTGATAAGGAATAAGTCTATCTAGACTATGTTTCTAACAAAACATTTAATTTCTAATAAATGACAACACGATGTCGATGTTGTGGGTATGAAAATAAATGGAATAGTTGGAAATTCGTTACCTATTCCGTTGGTTCACACTGACACTGTCAACACTGTTATATTATAAAAAAGTACACCATATTCTATAACATTGAATAAATTAATATAAAATGGGTAAATTTATTCCACCATTTCTCATTCATAAACATCCATTCAAGATTATTATTTTCCTGCAATTTTTATCATACTGTAAAACACCAAAAACAGGATGTCTGCGCTGTAACCGCATTCGAATTTTCGGTTTTCATGGTTTATTGCATCAATTTTTGAATATTTCGAAGTTTTTTTTGTTTCTCTGTTTGCCATGTTAAAATTTAATTATTTATAGATCTAAACAAAAGACAATTTAAACATTTGTATTATAGTGGAAAACATAATAATTATCGCGTGTATCTTATTAGATATAGATATTTTATAATATAATTTTAAAAATATGCGATCATACTGTCGGTTGTATTCCACAAATTACTAAATTATCACTAAATATTACTTTCCCCCAAATTCCTGGTTTTTCAGACTCACCCTGTAAAATGCTTTTAAAATGAACAACATTATTATGTTTGTAACATATTCATAATCAAGCAATGATGCTAGCTAGGTTTACATTAAATACCAAACGTAGTACTTCTAAAAGTACTTCTAAAACTCTCATCACATTCATGCTACTTATTAGATCAAAAACAGAAAAATATAATATTAAAAAAATATATGTCCCAGACCTCGGCCGCATCAATCAATCAATCAATCAATCAACATCAAAGTATCATCAAACAAAACAAGCGAGCGCTGCAAGTAGACTAGACCCCTACCGTCTTCCAGGCATGGAAGTGCATGCTGGTCAGCTTGCCATAGCTGGGCTGCCCAATGTGAATGTTGAGCGACTGACTCTGGTCGATAAAGATGGCCCGCTCCGCCGCCATATCAATGAGCGTCTTCTGCGAGATCTCCCACACGGTCTTGTACACATCGCGCACCCGCTGCGGCAGGCCCTCGATGTACTGCACCGAGCCCTGATTGGCCACAATCGCCGTCTTCAACTCCTCTGACCACAGGCCCAGCTTGGTGAGGTCACGGAGCAGGTGCGAGTTGACCATCTGGAACTCCCCGCTGAGGACGCGGCGCTGGTAGACGTTGCTGGTGTAGGGCTCGATCGACTCGTTGTTGCCCAGGATCTGGGCCGTGGAGGCCGTGGGCATCGGGGCCATGAGCAGGCTGTTGCGGACCCCGTGTCTGACGGCGGGAGGGGGGGACACACTCTCAAACATGGGCTAGTACTCTGACGTGCCAAATAAGCGGGGGTTGTTATAATCGAGGGGGTCCATCAGGGGGGGATTTTGTATGTTTACTTATTCTTTTCATTAATTTGTCAGAAAATTATTTCTAAATTATGCAAATTGATATGGTAAGTAAAGGATGAGAAAAATTATTACATTGAAAAAGTAGCTCATTATTATCAAGATGTAATTATTTCAATAAACAATAATTATTAAGTAATAAGTGCGTAATTAATGTACTTAAGTAAGTAGTATTATATAATAAAAACGTTATTGCATAATAATACTGAACTACTACTAAGGAGAAATAAAAATATTTTCCATGAGTGGAAGCAGAGATGTCATAATTTTACTTTTCTATGCCTCTATTGCCATTTTCTTGGCTATTTTGAAAATAACTTAGGATATGGACAGAGACATGAAATTACAGTCTGTTACTATTCAATTCACATTATAGGAAGAGGTTTGAAGATATTTTTTTCAACAAAGGTCCTACTGTCTTTGGTCTTTGGTGATCTACAAATACACATGCCCTGTTGATCCAAGAACTGACCTATATTGGACGAACAAAACTCCAGCTCAGACTACGGATTATAAAGAGGACCAAAGGCAAACAACAGGTCCTATAAGTGAACATTTGGTCACTTGTAATGGTTGTGCATCCCATTCCTTGGATAATTTTATTATAGCAGACGCGGAAAATAATAACTGTAAATTATCCATTAAAAAAGCTCTCCATATAAAATCAATGTTTCTTCCCTTAATCTTTCTAATTATGGTTATTCCCTTTTCCTAGAAGTTTTTAATTAGTAAGGAATTTTCTCAATTGTATAGTGCCATTATTTTAAAATTATAATTCAATCTGTAACTTCGCTTGAATTTATTTTATTTATTATGTTTTGTTTACTATTTACTTTCGTTTTTAGAAAATGATATTAAAATTTAAACAAAACAGTAACACGCAAAAATATATAATATACCGGGTTCATAGCAAAAAATACCCAACAAAATCCCATGATTTTATCAGGTTTCCCTGATTTTGAAAGCAAGATTTCAAAATTTAGATTTTCAATTCTCCTCTGGCCTTATTTCACAGCATCCCCACAAATTAATACAGATTACAGTAGTTTTTAATGTTCAAATCAACATGTACACTAAGATTCAAAGCTTTAGTTCGAACAATGTTGAAGACCTAAAAATGAAAGATAATATTATATACAATTGAATTTGTGAAAAATTATCTTAATGATCAGTCAAAACTGCCGAATATAGTCCGAAGAATACAAATTGAGAGACTATATTATTATGAAATGGTTTCCCAGGCATGTACAAAAATCCCCTGACTTTACCAAGTTTTCCCGACATGTACAAAAATTCCCTGACTTTCCCAGGTCGCTATAGTTTAGTTTTAATATTTATCCCATTCCAATTAGAAATAAATTCTTTGAATTTTAACGAATTTACATCAACAGTAAAATAAGACTAAATTATAACTACCGAAATATTTCAATATAAGTTAAATATTAATAATTGAAAATTTACAAATATCTTTATTGAATCTAAATATAATATTAAAAAATGCGCCCATATAATTATAAAATAGAGCAAAAGAATTTCACGTGAGTTTAACTTTATTTGTTTATCAATATTATGGAATAAATGATTTAATTCAATCCTAAAAGTACTGATATTGTTGAAATGTTGTACTTAATATACTTTTTTTATCTCTGATAATACGCACAGTATCAATATTATAATAACACATAGAACTCCACTAATACAAGTTCGCTATATAAAAATTTCAAAATGTAAATACAGAACAAAGTTTGACATTAATAAAAATATTATGAAAAGGGAATTTTCACCTATTTCTAATGTCATTAGCAAATTTTTAAAATAGTAAATTACAAATACTGAATAATTAAATTAAATTTTTAAAAAATAGTCAGCTTACGTCTATTTATGGTGCATTGTATAAAAACAATTATTGTTAAGATAGGCTACTAACATTTAAAAAATATAATTAGCACAAAAACTGAATATAATTTATTCAAAACTTAGATAAGGAAATATTATTTCTATTAAAACTATTTATATTTACAAAGTAGGTGTTTTTATACGACTGAATGTATATGTAGGCCTAAACACATTATTTAATTTTAATACAAAATTATCTTAAAAACAGGAATCAATTTCATAGAAATAATCAAAATAATAAACGACAGTTATACCCAAAAATGGCTGACATTATTCATATCTGTTTCAACGTCTATAATTAATTTCTGAGCTATGCTTGAAAGTCTGACACAGACATAAAGTTTAACACACTAAAATGCCAATAATAATCTAAATGAGGAACTCTAAGAAGATGATATAAGCTGGTGATAAGGCGTGGGCGTCACCTTCCTACTATCCCCGTCACACCAATAGTAAAATACATTTGGCATCACCATTGTTATTGTAACTGAAAATGTTCCTCTGCTACAAAGTTCAAATAATTTTTCACTCATACCATGTATTGTATGTCAGACTAAGAAATACCTCGATCTATTTACTCAAAAAGTAGAATTTGCAAAAAGGTGATTTATTTTCTAAATAAAATTATGACACTAATCCATAAATAATACGTATAGCAACGAAGCAATCAAATTGAAACAACAATCGAAGTGAAATAAATAATGTCACAAAAAATAAATATAGTACATTTTATCCGATTGTAACCAATTAAATTTGACTGGATTAGGTGGGGCGTGTATTTTTAGAAGCATGATTGATAATGCCAGTTTATCGAAAATACGATTAAAACCAAATATGTATGACAGATAAGTATAAGTAAAGAATTATTAGAGCTCAAAGTCCAATCCTATTGACAATAAAATTAAATTACAAATATGACATCTTAGTAATAGTTAAATGGCGTGATACCATATGTTACACAACCCAGTATATTAAAAAATAAAACTTTAAAAATAATTGTTTCAGTATTCATTTCAATATATAATTAAAGCGCTTATCAATTACTTAATAACAAAGAAGCTATTCTAAAACAAATAAAAACTGTCACCTGTGTTATTAAATAAATCAACAACGTGATATAGTCTGTTGTATTAACATTGTGAGAAATATTAACATGTTTGATGTTAACAAATGATGACAAGGGATAAAAAATACAGAATAAAAACTAAATAACAAATGCAATAGAACAGGAAGCAACATTACATAATATCGTAACATTTTCCCAGATTTTTAATACTAAGAACACCATTTCAAGACGCTCATTATTACAACAAAAACCTAGTGGTTGTATTCCAGGAACAGCATAAAACATTTACATATATAGATAAATGTTATATATGCGATAGCATCGAAAACATCAATCAGCAGCTGCCCGCATTAATAATGGACACAAGTCAGAGAGACAATCAAAAGAGTCAACGTGGAAACGTTAAAATCGAGACATCTGACGTTGAGTACCGGTTCATACATAATATGACTAAATTAATTTTCCACGACACCGTTTAATTATAGACTTTTTTCTAGAAATTGACCATGGAATTTTTGGATTATCTAAGCTAAATAGATTTAAGCATCAACAATGAATATTAATATTACTAGAATATAAGAGCACAACGTTTTATAGGTAATAAGATTTTAGTATTAAAAGTACTATATATATATATTGTATTTTTAATACTAAAATCTTATTGAATTCATTGAAGTGTATACAAAAAAATTTCACAGAGCGGTAATAAAATTTCCTGACCGCTATGAACCCTGTCAATAAATGATTGTTCATCACAAGACATGAAAACATGTTGATATACTTTAAAAAAATCGAAATATAAGCGAAAATTGCGAAACAAATATTATTCAAAAAATTTAATTGAAGTGTAAAGGATAGCGCATGCAACATCTTAGTGAACCTAAAATGTTCCTCGCCCAACCAAAGAGTTTTTCGGCCGGAAAATTTTCTTTAAAAAACTATATTAAATTTTACAACAATAGTACAGAAAACTTTTCATTTGACGTATATTGTCATCAGCATTAACAATACATGTCATCAAAGGAGTCATACAATAGCTATTCTGCCCCTACACCCTTTTCCATAAAGAATTAATATAAACAAATAAACCTAAACTTTTCTTAAACAGTATTGTCAACTAAGGGTTCTTTTTCTGTGGTGGAGGCTCAACTGCCTTAATAATAAATTTACAAATTTTAGTGTCATCCTAATACAATTAATACGATTTTAATGGTGCAAATATATAAATTTGATCTGATAAACTTTTCATTGTAAAAAATTGTTTTGAAGAATGCCATTTAGGCTGACATATAATTTCTTTTTCCTCGCAAAACTTTGAATGACTCATCGTGAGGCATAAACAGGATATTTAGGTATAGGTAATATATATGAAAAAACCATATATATGCCTACACATAGTTGTAGGTTTCCTGGAGCAGCATATTTTAAAATAAAAATAGAACAAAAAGCACAAGCTGCTGTAAAATAAATATATTTTTACATTTAATTATTATTATTATATTATTCTACATGTAAAAATATATTTATTTTACAGCAGCTTGTGCTTTTTGTTCTATTTTTATGCCTACACATATTTGAACCCGAGGTTGAACCTGAATATTCTTGTAATAAACTGTGCATTCCAGAAGCGTGTATATTTTTATTGACAGATTACAAAGTATTTACTGATTATTTCAAAGTGGAGTTATCATAGATAAGAGAAAATATGAAGAACGTGATATAAATATTAATCTTAAACATGCCATAGTTCAGTGTAAAATGTATAATAATTTAAGAAAAAAATTATATTTAAATGAATGTAATGTAGAACAATAAATATTTTTATAAATAGTTCAAATTCAAGAAAGAATTGAACTACTACTATTTTTTGAGAATATATCAATAAGGCAGAAGGAATGGGAGTAGTTCTTTTGAAGCTTTTACACTTTCGAACGGTTGGGATTTTTTTTTCCGGTGGTATATCGTATAGATGATTCTATGTTATCTTGGCTGAGCCTCTAAATGTTGGCCACCAAAAGGTTTGGTACCTGACTTTTGCCTATTTTCTCAAGGTCACAATTTGGTTACTTATAATTACAATATTCAATCCCAATATATTACAATAATTATAAAATAATTCAATATTATTTAAAGGAAAATTATATTATATAATACAATAATTTAATTACTTATAATTCTTAGGTATTGACCGACCTTCTATGATTTAGCTCAAACATTCTCAAGTGTCATACTTGTATTATGATAGCATAATGATTGAGTAACTATTTTAATAAATATAAAGCGACAAACAGATTAGACAACAGTCTACTAAGCAATGATAAAAATAGCAGAGCAGTTCGGATAGCAAAAGAGTTAAACCACATCCTATAGAAAAGGCGCTCTGGCACACTTAAACTGACTGACCCAAGGATTTACCTTCTAATCATATAATACGACACCTACTCGTTCTTTAAATAGCATCATTCGAAATAATAATAGTATTGACGGTAAATACTCAAGGAATACACCTACTGTCAATATGGAACACGCACCCAACTAATTATAGAAACACCAACATGTTTGGCTATATAAGCAGCCGTGAGGAGTATCTTGTCTCATGCATCAAAACTTATAGACAATTGACATTATAATCATTGATAGTTGACTTGCTGCTCTCTCTCTCTCTCTCTCTCTCTCTCTCGATACTTTACCCAAAGACATGAAAGTGTTCAACATGATCTTACAATTTTTTATTGTGCTGGTAAGTCTTCTGTTTATACTGTCATCCCTATCCCTCTAAGCTGAGCCTAAATAATAGTAAAAGTTTTTACTGTAGCCCAAAGTCTTATTTTCTTGGACCAGTACATATTATCTTAACCTTCTAACTCTTGAAAATGCTAACAGATATTTAGATAAGGCCACTTTTACGTCGATTAAGCGAAAAATATAGTTACAGCATTCGAAGTGTGCAAAATAAACTATATTACAAATTAATTACATATGTTTTCGTATAGCAAACAATCACTTGATTATTCATACAAAAAAAAAGACTTGGACTTCTCGTCAAAACATATTACAACCGTTTAATGTGATGTTAGTGTTTTTTGATTTAACAATCTACTAACCTTATTACATAGACTGTGCGTTAACTTGAAATTCCGTAATAATTTATGCACCTTACAACAATATGACGCGTTAGTTGATATCAAAATACGTTTCTTGAATTGTATAACATATCCGTCTTTGTTGTTAATTTTTAGATGCTTACAGCGGGTTTATTGACGGCCCCCTTCGGTTCACGCTGTCCCGTACACTCCTTCAGTGAAATCTATTCAGAGATGCAACACGTTATCCGAATTCACAACTTCAGCGCAACATCACTGAGGGATCGTGACCAACTCAACTCGACTCTGTTCAGAGCTGGATACGAATACGATCTCAAGATACCGAGCAATGAATTCTGCCCCATCAAGTACGCCTTGGCCATCAATGAGCAATTATCTCCCCCAGTTCAACTCATTCGCACGTGTTTCAAACCCACCCCACGCAATAACACTGACTACATGTGCCTACAGCAATATTCATACCAAAAGGTGCAGATGATAAGGTGCATAAATAACACCGTCAGTATCCTAGACACCTACAATCGTGTCAAGGTATCATGTGCTGCAATCCCGAAACTTAATATACCCCATCAAAAAATTAAAATTGGATAAACAAGCCAATTCACAGTCTGCTCGGATTTTCAAAACAAACCTGTAATTTTTCTGCGAATAATAACGAGTACATCATTCATAAATGTCAAAAATATTGCTCGCTACCAGGTTCGATCTCAAAAATATTAGTTTTTTTAATTTTTAATTATTATATAAATTTCTACATGTGAAATGACGTAAGAAGTGTAAATATTATTATATTAGTCAAACCACAGATGCCAAAACACTTTATATCCAGTAAAACCATAAAAAACAATCTTCTTGAAGTTATGTTTTTGTTCACATGGTGACAAGAGGTGCCACTTCTAGTAGATCATTGATAACGAAGATAATATTATATATTTTGGTGCCAAATATTTACATATTCTAGATACAAAGACACAAAGTTTCCTCTACAAAAAAAAGTATGTTTAAAGAATTCTAAATGTTTTATGCATTCTGATAGATAACATGTATTTTTTAATACAAGTAAAATATTTATATTCATCTGAATACTATCTTGCAAATAATAATAATTTATTAAAAAATGTGATAAACATTCTACAATATATACCCATTATTTTCATGTACAGTACTGTATAATACTTCAATATTTTACTATATAATAAAAAAAAACATGACACATTTATTTTAACTTACTTTTATTTTGTATTTGTGTTTGGAAATGTTTTATATTATAGCAGCAAATAATTGAAAATATTTTAAAATAAATTCGGCTGCCTTTGTAAAAACATATATTCTTTTAGATATAATATAAAGTTTACATTATTACAAATTGTTAATACATTTATTATTATAAAGGTAAAATATATAATTGTAAATTGTATAATTATAATCTAAAAAATATATTATTTTGTGTTAAATAAAATAGATATTCATAACTGATTAGATATAATTATATAAAAATAATATCCTGTAAAGTATACAAAATTAATAACGACAAAAATAGTAAATAATTACAACAACAAAAAAAGTATATATAACGTTAGTAAATTTTAAAAAAGATTACTCAGTTAATTATAACTTAAAATTATATAAAGTGTTATAATCAGGATAAGTGATAAGATGAGTAAAACATTGAAAGACCAAGTTGGAAGCGCTGCCATCATCCATGTAACCAGATCATGACAATATTGTAGCCTGTCTAAAGTAACACAAGAAGTTCAATTAACATTTGCCACTTATCGAATTATTATCGAGTATTAGGCAACACAATATTTACTTCGAAGTCTGTTTTTTTTTAAATTTTAAAACTAATCAAAAAAACGGAGAGAAGTAATCATACATTGTAGTCGGCGTGAAAGTGTCGATAATTTTATAACCGCATATAATATGAATGAGTACTCCGTGGTAAAATATTTATATTATTTAATTAATTAATTAATTAATTAATGTCTCGTCGACTCGTGTTTGTAGATATAGACCTATATCCAACATTTAATAGAATCCACGAAATGTTCTTTCCACTATGTCTAATATGGCTACTATAAACAGAACTCTTTATTACTGTGATTATCCATTACTGAGAACTATGAAAGTTAATCTAGAGGATTTGTTGCAGGCATGGTCTTTCAAAACAACAATGACAAAGTTAACGGCAGGATCAGTAATACATTTTTTTCAAAAACATAATAAACCTATAATTGCAGGCAGCTTGTATTAACGTAGAATCCATATAACAGAAGTCATTAAACTTAACAAATGGTGAGTTTTTAAAAATAAATTTAAAAAATGCAAATCCTAAGTTAAAAAAAAGATTGTCTAAAAATAAAATAAATTCACACAAAATCAAATACGTCATAAAAATAGGTAAGAATGGGTATTTAGGAAATAATATGTGATAACAATGAATACATTGATATAGCATGTATAGCCCATCTTTAGATGCCTATATATACATATTATTAGATCGATACATCTAAATTTGGTATTAGAATCGAGACGAGGTAATAAAATTACAAACATTTGTTCAATCACACCACGGATATGGTGGCTATACTATTTTCATATAAATTAGAGTACAATTGTTAATAAACCGATATCAACTGATAGGGAGAATTTGCAGAGTAAGCAGACTGTATATGTTCAATGGTATCAATCATTTCAACTAAATTTAATTATATTAGATATAGTAAAGAACATAATGTAATTATCAATTTGTTTATATTGAACAGAATTGATAAGCATTCCTCAAATGTAACTGATTTAAAGCACACACAAACTGACAAGATCAACTAGTAATGAAATGTTTTACTTTTAAAATGAAATTCACATTTCAATATTAGATGAAGTAGGCCGCCTATTTAGTTATTCAAACATGGTTCATACAGAATATTTGTAATAAAATTGCGTGACTTTTCCAGATTTTACAGAAAAAAATAATCAAAATTCCATAATTTTTAGTCAGTGTTCAGAAAAAAAATGAAAATCACGATTTTTAATATTTTGATACTATTAAAATATTAAGTTGATATACTTTATACATGCAATAAATATATAATGAGCAACATCATAAAATTCCATGATGATAGTAAAAATATTAGTATTTTTGACAAACTTCTATGACTTTTCCATAGCTGTATGAACCCTGTTAATGTGTATCTTAATAGTATCAGGGACTACTATAATAATAGCGGGACTCACAACTCCGATTTACTAGACAAAAATGAGGAGGCCATTATATTCTACTCGATGATGGGGGTTTCACAGTTA
>JAUZND010049599.1:0-19701 GCA_034780555.1 Coelogynopora nodosa | reverse complement strand
TTGCCCATCATCATTTCGGCCAGGATGCAGCCCAGACTCCACATATCGACCCCGGCCGTGTAGCGCGGCGAGGAGAGCAGGATCTCTGGCGCCCGGTACCAGCGCGTGGCCACGTACTCGGTGAGCGCCGGTCCCTGCTCGGGCAGCTTCTGTCCCCCGCCGTCGTAACAGGTGGCGGTGGTGGAGTGGGGGGCGGTGGAGTTGGCCAGGGATCGGGCCAGCCCGAAGTCGCACAGCTTGACGAAGCACTCCGAGTCGAGAAGGACATTCGAGGGCTGCCCAGGGGGGATACAGGTTGTGGGTTGTGGTTGGTCTTTTGTCGATTAATTTGAGTCAACAGTCTATAATGTCGAATTTTGACGTTTAATAAATTCGTGACTACGAATATTCTTCTACTTTTAGTGAACCAAGGAATTGCTTCCAATATCGTTCAGGCTCTATGCACTAGATGGCTGTATAATTTTTCAATTGTATCGGTCTCCACTGTTTCTGATGGTAGAACGTTCCAATGTTTGATACTGAGGGGAAATAATGATTGTTGGTTGTTGGTAGGTTGACGTTTTTACACGAGGAACACGGAATCTCTGATTATGACCTCTCGTATTATACATATTCTTCCTTTGAAATAGCTATTTTTTGTTCGCAATTTAGTACAGCATAATCATGTCTGACACTCCACTTGTGCGTCTGTAGTTTCCTATGACAAATCGGGCTGTTCTACGCTGCACTGCTTCCAAGGAATTAATCAGGTTGTTTTGACAAGGATTCCATACAGTTTCCGCGTATTCTAGGCTGGACGTAAACGTGTTTTGTAACATGTTTCCTTAACATTAGCAGGGCAGGCGGACAAATTGCGTTTTTGAGCTAATGTTGACCCCAAGATTTTTAGCAATTGTGACATGTTTTAACGTTTTTCGATGGAGTTTATAGTGAAATAGAAAACTGTTCGTTTTGTTAGTGACTTGGAGGACTTCATATTTATCGGGATTTAATGCCATGAGTCATGTTTTTTACCATTGTTGAAGCATAATGAGGTGCTCTGTAGAGCTATAATTTCACCTTTAACTGTTTCTATTTTGTGATAAACGAGACAGTTATCAGATGTATAAGTTTATAGTATTTTACGATTGACCAATGGTTTCAAAGAGGTTTATAAATGTGGTAAAAACACCAACATATAATAAATGAATAAATAAATCATTGCAATAATGTTTTTAAAATATTTGATTATAAAATATATGATAGACCGTTTCTAACTTAGTTCTTAAATAATTAACAATAGAAATATTATCTAAGAATAATAAAACAGAGAAATCTACTTAGAGTGCTTTATTAAAAAATTTACTATATTCTATTTAATTTTATTACAAATTTAGAGCTATGTGAGATAAACAAGGAAATTCGTAAATATAAATTTCATTATTATATTTTTATAAATATCGCATTATATTTGGTCCGTTTTATAAACGTCCAGCAAAATTAGAACAAATTATCTAGACGACCAATTCCTCCCTATTATATTTGCACGAAACTCATAAATGAATTATTAATAAGGTAAGGAACCATACCGACAAAAATACAAATAAAGCCTATAGACAACACCAGAAAAACAATTGTAGGAAATTTTTTATTGTTTTTAACCAGAAAATGTTTATTACACAGATGTGAATGAATTTAAAAAGAGCCATTTAATCAAATTAAGATGTTTGGAGTGACAGTCAGTTCTTAAGCTATTTCGTAAATAGTTAAACTATATTTGAACCACAGAACCCTCACTTCCTTGTATTATACGCTTTGACAGATCTTTTTAAGAAGTTCAGCAGAACGTTTTTTGCCAGTTTTAATGAGCAACGAAAATATGTTTGTGTATTAATGTGTTTTTACATATGTTCCGCAGAAACAGATGGTCAAAATTGGTATAACTTATCCATTATGACGTCATTACGAAGAATTGTAAGATATAAACAAATTTGGTCAATATTTATGACAGTACAAACGTTATTTTGCTAAAAAAGTTCATAGATAGTGATAGAAAGAGTTTATGTAGCTCAGAATTGTTTGAAAATGAAGCATCAATAATTATTTGAGACAACTGAGCTGCTCCCTACCCTCCCGTTACCAAAGGCGACGAATTCTCTATATCTAGGTCAACAATGCAATCCATAAGTGACCACGATATATTATATTAATATTCTCCCAAATGCGGCGACAGAAGCCCAATAGGGAAGTGGATGGATGTGAAAGAGAATACAACAAACAATTGAATAACAATGACTGAAAAGTGTGGCTCTAACGTCTCTGCACTGTTTGTCTAGACGACGCGACACAACGCTGCCAGTTCACCCAGATGTTTGTCGTAATGCAAGCTTACATTTCAGTCGATTGTGTGCCATCTAGAGAGAGTTCAAATATAGGGCCAGACAGACAGTGCTATATGCCCTCTTTACCTGGAACACACAGAGCGTGATTTGTAATGTGAGCAGGCTATAGCCTACACAAGTTTGATTATTGGAAGGCGACACACAAGTCTAATGCTTCGAACAATTGAACAATATGAATTTTATTAACTTGTTGTTCATAGTTCCACTTGTTGATATTTATTGCAGCTACGACACTCTTCTACTAAAAATGGGATAAATGGATTTGTTATGCTAGCAAGGCGTGATAACGTAATATAATTAGCTTTAATATAAATAATACGGACAGACTGTGAGAGGAAAAGTTATCATTTTTAATTTAAAAAACAACATATTCATATGTACATAAGGAAAGATTATCGATTTAACTAGACCATGGCTATAGTTCCAAACTAAAAAAATGCTTTTTAAAATAAATGTATTGTCAACAATTAATCATGGTAAATCTAACAAAACATTAAATTTTCCCCATTCCATTTCACACGCTTAATGGCTGTAGTCCCCACAAAATCCCCTGGCTTAGTGATCTTAGTCTTATTGAATCTACCTTAACGTCACTGAATCTTTCTTGTAATGGTTAATTCTATTCTCACAACACATCATATCTCTTTGTAATGATCCAAAGTGTGCAGCTTCATTAGTCATACTTATAGTCCATATATATATATATATCAATAATTGAAGTGTCCCTAATTTCCATGGTGATGAGTAGGTAGTATCTAACGACCACCTCCGTCCTATTTCAGTGCGATTGTTCCCTTTGCACCCAATATTCTGAAAATCTAACAACTTACAATACACAACACGATATCTTATGTTAAGTCGATCTTCTACCGTCCAATGGAGTGGCACCAATTTCCTCCACTGAGCGTCAGAGAATGGAATAGGGGTGAGCTTTGCAACAATCAAAGTTCTCAGCTTAAAGACATCTTCTCCTTGGCTTTGGTTCTATAAAACCAGAAACTCGATTTTGTACAGATCTGTTATTGATCTTAAAATTTGATCGAATCTTTTTTGGGTCGAACATACAAAATACATACCACATTACCTACACTTCAACAAAAATGATCTCAGTTTAGCAAACTACCAGCGGCATTTGTGTTGGAGAGTTTATACATATTTTGTTCAAAGCATTCTCCCCTATTCATTAATATACTACATTTTACAATAATACACATTACCTCCTTATACTTGTGTTAAAAAAATATCTCATAGTAGGCATAGATTAGCGGAGGGGCCAGGGGCTACCTTTTGATCACGGTGTATCACATTGCCAGAATGGAGGTACTTGGTTGCCTTGAACAGCTGGTACATGATGTACTGCTTGTGCACGTCTTTCAGCACATCGCCCTTCTTGATCACATTGTGGAGGTCCGTGTCTGACGACGACAATGGCAAGTGGGGAGACAGACAGAGATACATTTAAATGCACCCGGTGTAAATGTAGTGGACATGCTGAGCCACTCACCTCTAGGCTGCATTGTGGTCACACACAAACAATGACCAAGCTGACGATGGGGCAGAATAATGCATATTATGTTGCCCTGTATATTTTACACATTATCTATACACATTTGTGGAAGCTATATTATATATTAATTCCACGTCAGAACACTATTAAGAAAATAACTGTTATTGTAAAAAAAAAAATTAAATATAAATAAATTTTTTAGTCGCAAACTGTTTTTTTTATATATATATAATAACTAGTACAGGCGTCAATGTATCGCTATCATTTACTTTGTTGATATAGGTACATAAAATTCTTAGAAATGCATTCCACTTAAAGTGGTCAATTTTGAAAAGTCATGAATAAACTCTGGTTGGTAACATAATTTCAGCCTTGTAATCACGGGAGATAACCGAATCGGCTACTTTTAAATAGTCCAATGTCCTCCTCACCCATGAACTCGAATACGAGGTAGATGTCCTTGTCGTTTTCCGCCTTGAGAACGTTCAACAGACGGATGATATTCGGGTGGTCGGTGAACTCCTGAAGAAATGCAATCTCACGAAATGTCCGCTAAAATTTAAAAAAACCGTTACATGTGCACTTATTGAAACAAGTTTGCGTTCGTTTTAGCGCAGCGCTAAAAATAATTCAGTTTAATGTCTGTCAATATAAAAAGTACAAAAAAAGTATCTCAAATATTTAAAAAATGTATCAAAATTAAATAAACCACTCTAATTATACTACTAAAGCCAATACAAGGATGAAAGAATTCGACAGTCATATTACAGCTTTGTTATGAGTCTTCAGAAGATTTGGTGAAATGTGTCTGAGGCCATAATCTTAAAAGGGAATAGGTCTATCTCGGTGTAGGATTAATCCATATTTGAACCGCTTAGCCCCATTAAAAACGAGCTTTAACTTATTTATAATGAGAAGTACATAGGCTACATGGAGATGGGGCTAGATCCATCTCGAGGAAGGAAAGAACAAACACATACCCTGAACTTTCAAGCATAATATATACCATTTGAGTTATATTTTTCTGTTGGAAATTATTCGAAAAATTAAGTTAATGGAAGCAGCAGAATGAATCATTAAAAATTAGAACGATATTGGTACAACTATAAGGGGGTAATATATAGTTTCCTATAAAAAAAACACAAAACAAAAATAAATATGATATTAGTATTTACATATTAATCAACTTTCAATAACATTTTTACATCAAATATTATTATTTGCCTTTTGGCATGCGTGGTGTCTTTTATAAACGAGTAATACATTGTTAACTGAATCATGCAGAGTTATTTATCGCATGTGACATTTTTTGAGCATTTATTAAAAAAATTATAAATAGTTGTGACCATAACATTTACAATGTGACTGGTATTTTTTCAATTTATCTGGGAACGTTAGCTAAAATTAATTTAAAGGCACCATTAGGATTGCATTGTTATAGTCTATGCTTAGAATACTCGTATGTGGATTTAACAGTATTCCATATACGTGAATATAATGAATTGTTTTTCCCGCTGCTGCTTCATATTAATTGCACTACTAATTATACTAATTAGCTTCGATAAATGTCAACATCATTATACTTGGCAGATTTGTGCGTTTTACGAACAATGGCTGCACTGGTCACCAGAGACTACTAAGCTCTATCTATAAATAAGATAGACAAGACATTTGGAGAGTAAACATACCTCGAGGTTGGACTGCAAACGACCTGTTGGTAGACTTAATTTGAACAATTTTTACAAATTTAGATTCAGAATTTTGTCATTTACATTATAAATAGTGCTTAATTAGAACTCGCAGCGTCATATCATTTTACATCAAACATTTCACTATTTCGATATATGTAATAAAATATATCTATATGTTACAGAGAAATTAAGGACAATATATAAATATTCGTGCATGAATGTATACTATATCTATGCATATAAATACCTGTGCATCAGTTTGGTTCCTGAAGGCATCAAAGATTTTTTTGAGAGCAACAGTCTCTCCATTACTTTTATCCATGGCCTTCCATACAATCCCATAAGCCTGAAATTTAAAGTATTATTTTTAATTTATGTTCTAAAAATTGTTCAATAAAAATACTTATATTCTAAAAAATAAAACAAAAAATATTTACAAATTGATAATTCTAAATTTTAATGAGTTTTGCAGATTGACAAATATAAGTAGATAGATATATAATAATATGAGATAATATAAGATATAGAAAAATGGATAATAGTAAAAGGAAGGCCTATTATCTAGAACAAATGAGTTCATAAAAATAGCGTAGCGTTTGTATAATGTTTTTAAATTAAAATAATCTCAATTGCATATATCTAAATAAAAAACATACATCTAAGAATATAAACTATTACTATAAAACGAAAAAGAAAACACACAAATATTGTCTACTGAAGTATTTTAGGACACATAAACATAAATGGAAAATTATACAAATATGGGTATCAGTTTTAAAAAAACAAATGGTTGGAATCATAGATTAATAATAAGTTTTTATGAATATCACAACATGTAGGTACTCTATTTGAAATTCTCTATAAAATTAATCACTAATATATATATATATCCATCTAATCATACTTAAATACACTAAAATAAAAAATAACATGATATTATCAAAATATATGCAACATATTAAATATTTCAACCTGCAGTTGCAATATGTATATGTCAACCTAAATCAAAGGAAGGGATTGAAATGAGATTGTTGTGCTCCTATGGACTATGCTGGTCCAATATTACTACCAGGTAAACTTTTGTGATATGTGTCAGGTCATGATAACCCTAATCAAGACATATATTATGCATAGGTTATGGCGCAGATACAGCAGACATTCGTCTTAAGTAGAGGGCAATACTAATAATGTTCTCCAGAGGAAACACTTGGCTGACTGGTGCAGCAAAATGATTAGTACTGTATAGTTAGATAAAGATATTGTGAACCAGGGTGTCCATGTTTTCTCAACAAAAAATTCGAGTATAATCAAGTATATCTCGAAGTTTTGTTATCTAGATGATAAGGATACATAGTATTCAGAGCAATATTATAAGAACCACAATTCATTGAACCTTGTTTTGGGATATATTTAATTTATTAGAGGATGCCTATGTAATTTGAAGCACTGATTTCAAATCCGTTGGAGGCCACTATCCATCTTTGTAGCGTTTTCCTGTATATAAGATTGATGGCTGAATGATGGGATTGTTAACATTTATTATTGGAAAATTATTCATGATGATTTCGTTAATGTTCATTCACAGATTATAAAAGGAATGCGAAGCATACAAGGAATTTAAAATTTTAACAGAATCATCGTGAATAATTTGACCAGAATACATGTTAACGATTGATGTCAAAAATATCAATGCATGTTGATAACGCATTTCGAATACTTTCTATAGCTGCAGAATATTCATTGTAATGTTATGGAATTCTGCAGAATTTCCATCTCCACCGTCCATTGATCCTCTTCATTTTGGATGAGACATTTTTCAATGTAAACTGGTACAACAATATTATCTGGTCAATTAACTGCCTGTTACTGTTGAAGTAATGAATCTGTTCATTACTGTTCATATAAAACTTGCAATACAGCACACTGTTCCTGTAAAAAGTCTAAAAATAAATGTATGAATCCCAATAATGGTAGATTAGTTGATATTGAGTGACAAATTGTTACTGGCTTTTTGTTTATTGTTACACACCTATATTAAATACCTATTATTTGTATTGATATCTCAGTGAACTTACACAAAAATTATTACTACTTAAATGATATTCTATAAGAGTCTTTTTAACTACAAATGTATTTTTTCATTCATAATTACTAATAGAGGTACAATAGATGATAACGTCATCATCTCAAATGATGAAAATGTTAACTAGTTAGTGAGTCGCCTCCGCAGATTCGAATTTAGCACATCAAATTATAGAGAAAACCATCGAAAAATTTAATAAATATACAGTAATAACTTTTTAGATTTTGTGACGTCATATACGTGATGGCTCCATCAATCGATTATACAGTAATAACTTTTTAGATTTCGTGACGTCATATACGTGATGGCTCCATCAATCGATTATACAGAAAAACGATAACAAGATACAGAGAGTGGCCACCACGAAATTTGCAACCAGCTCATCAAATTACATAGAAAATCGTTGAAAATGTTAATATATTTTCAGTATTTAAGTGTTTTATAAATTTCTACTAGTTACAAAATTGATGACATGATCAATCCCATATGCAGCGGATATGGGATTTGAAATCAACACATCAAATTTTATAGGAATGCACCAAAAAACTAAACATTTATCCAAAAACAAGATTCACCCGCCTATCGTTCAGATTATAGTGATAGATTTCATGTCAATGTTGTTACAATATAGTGATAGATGATAAGGATACATTTAGTCATTAATTTAAGAAACTCTCTCCAGAGATTTGACCACTTCTGCTGCTCGCTCTTCTTCTTCATGCATCTCCTTCAATGCAGCGGTTTTTTGCTTGCCTGTTCGGCTGCAGAATTAGTTTTCCATACACACAATTACACACAATACACAATTACAAAATACACAATTACAATCTTTTGAAGACTCATAGATTCTAATAACTGACAAAATAATTATAAAATATGTGCAGCCATCTTACATCCAAAACATATAGAACCTAAATAGCGCATGACAATTTTAATTATTTTGTCATCCTAGAATGGAGGTCTATCTGACACTTTTGAGAAATCTTGTTGAGGGATTCATCAAACATTAGTGCATACTCATCAGTCTTATTCAAACTGTTTACTTTTCAAACTGTTTACTTTTAAAAAAACTCTTTCTCAAGAAATTGAGAAACACAAAAACAAGGCATATAACTATACTTAGTCTAAGAATAAAAAATTAAATGTATACAAAAAAATTCGAATATGCAGGAATTAAATCGAGTATATGTGGACACCCTGATGAACTGACATGTTGATATTGAGTGTATTTGCTTGAAATCATAAAAGAAATATTCATATCTCTTGATAATCTATGTAAACAGATTGAAAGTCAAGTTAGGAATATTTTACCTGGTATCACACACTGTCTGACTATGACTATCAGACGTATCACATTTCTACAACTTGAAATAAACAACTGTTAGACTTTTGATAGATTGTTATTTTTGTAAACTGAATAAACTCGAAAATTGATTTATCTGGGAACAGTTCTATTTCAATGACTATATTGTGTGCATATCAATGTGAAGGGTTAAAATAAAATAAATAAAGGGTGAGTAAAATAAAGAAAATATATAATAAATAAAAGAAAATGCTGTTTCAACATGTAAAGAAAACTAATTTGCAGGCATTATCCTGGAAAGTGGAATTACACACTTTTCCAGTATATTCAAAAATACATGAGCAACAAATTTTAATAAAATACATTATTACAGAAATAATACTGGTCAGCTAATTTGCTGTGAAAATATTATAAGAATATACGCACAATGTTAAAAATAATTTAATTATTAAATAAAAATAGACAGTTTCGATTTAAACTAGATATCATTATCAAGAGAGGAAAAGCATTTACAAAAGCACATTTAACATATATTAATAAATATAATCAGACCAGAAACAATGATCCTTTATATAACAAATAAGATAACAGCAAATAAATAATGTCTACTCATATTAGGCCCCTCATATCAAAATTAACAAATTTAGTATTATTAATAAAAATTCAGGTTTCTTTAATTTAAATAAATTTACTTCTAGTAAACTGCTTAGCTCAATGTAGTTCCTTTCCTATTTTGCACCATGTTCCCCTTCTCTTTATCTGATTCACACTTTGGCACTGTGCCATTGTTATTATTATTTGTTTGTTGTTATCTAATTGTTCCTTGTATCATTATATATATATATGTTAAGTGTGTTTTTGTAATTACTTCTCCTCACTTGATAATGATCTCTAGCTAAGATTAAAAATGTCAATTTTTATTTAATAAATAAATTCTTTTAAACATTGTTGGTTTATTCTTCTACACTATAACATATTTTGTTCATAGTTTATTAAAAACTTAAAAAATATCTTATTTTTTTAAACCCTAACAACTTTGCTGTGCAACCCCTACTTTTGGTTATGAGATATTCAGGAGTTTATTAATGCAATAGCCAGAAAAGAAATTATTTTCGGGTTTCTAAGGTTTGCATACTAACTTTTCCCAGGACAATATTACTAGGGCTAACATCCAGCAGGGCTTTTAGGTAAGTAAAAAGTAATGCATGCATAATATAATACAGTCATTTTTGTAACAAATTTAAATAATTATTACAATATATCAACTTTTGTTTATTGTTTGGCAATTTATAAATATATTTTCAATAACAAATTATAACAGATAAGGCATAAAATGAATACAAATATAATTAGTTTAAGAGAATAACAAAGGACCAGCATAGCTAAGGTGGTAGGCTTTATGTAGGTAAGTAATTCATGTAGGTTACATGTAGGAAATCATAAGTAAAAAACAGATATACACAGATTAAGATAAATGTTAAGTACATAACAGAGTGAAGTGAACAATGAATTTAGAAAGATGATAGTTCATGCTTTTCAAATTCATTTTTTAATCAAGTTCAACTATTTACTGAATATTTTTCAAAAAGATTTACACAGACAATTGCACTTAATGACAAAGTAAAAAGAATTTTTGTTTTCAAATGTTAATGCCAATTTATCCACACTCCTATAAAAAGAGTTTTCAAATGTTAATGCCAATTTATCCACACTCCTATAAAAAGAGTCACCTTTTTTTGTGCAGAATATTTTATTTTTGTTTGATATCTTTTCATTCTTGGCATGTTTATCTTTTACCTTCTCTTTTCTTGAGCACTATTGACAGTTTTCTGATCATTTTTTTCCACAATTGTGAATGAAATCTAACTTTTGTTGCTTAGACACTTTCCCCCTTTAAATTAAAACCATATTCAACTTCAGCTTGACCATGAGTCTCATAAATGACCATAACATTGCAATACTTCACATAATGAAACATATTAGGCTTATAAGCCAAAACACAAGAATAACAAAGCAACTTGTAAATCAATCAGAGATTAGTACTATTCACACTGTTTAAACTTGGCAGCAAAATATGATAAACTTTTTATAAACTTAGTTATCTAAAAATAACACACAATATCTAAATGATGCAAGCTAGAAAACAAAGTTATGTTTTTATGGGTTAAATTAATTTTTGAATGGCTAATTATATATTTTCCATGGCATAATTTAAGGGTTTTGGAAAAATAAGAATGATGGAAGAACCCTGTATTTTAGACATATTTGAGACATATAGACAATCAAATTACATATAACCATCATATTTAATCTCAACATATATTTGTTTAATTTAAAAGAATAAAAAGTATCCTTATGTTAGGAATGCAGTTTATAATTATATAATATAATGTAGAAAAATTAGCAATTAAATTAATGTAAAGACTAATAAGTAATAAATTCTGTCAGATTGTATTAAAACTGTTTATCAAAATTATAAATGAGTTATATTAAAAAAATAATTTGAATGTATAATACTGATAAATTAGCATAATTTTTTCAATTTAAATAAACATGTATTAATCAAATTTTGGTTATATATGATAATCTATATAATAATTAATAAATTATTTATTAATTTAGGCTAATTATAATTACATATATTATAAATAATTTAATAGTGTATATAGTGCTATATTGTAACAGATAGTTCAGTGATCAGTAACCAAAAACTATATATATATATATTTAAAATATATAAATTTTAAATGGCATTATTATATGCAGTATTTATTATCTGATTATACATTATATACCTATTAATTTTTAAACTAAATAAAAAAATAATTATACAGTCGCACCCAAAAGTTTAGCATATTTTATAAAAATATAGAAAAAATCAAGAAAACAGATTTATTCCAATCAATCATAATTTATTTGTATTCAAATCATAATTTATTTGTATTCAAATCATAATTTATTTATATTCAAATCATAATTTATTTATATTCAAATCATAATTTATTTGTATTCAAATCATAATTTATTCATATTCAAATCATAATTTATTTGTATTCAAATCATAATTTATTTGTAATCAATTAAAAAATAATACAATAAATATACAGAAATGGGTAAAAATAGTCACTAATATTTAGTATGCATACCCTTTACAGCCAGTACCATGGCAATCCTGCAAGGCATTGAATCGACCAATGTTCTGCAATACTGAGGGGGTATTTCAGTGACACAAACCAGCCTCATTTTGTTCATAAGGTCTTCTCTGGATGTTGGCTTGAGCTTTGCCAATTTTTTCTTCATCAGGATCCAACAGTTCTCTATAACATTTAAGTCGGGAAAATTACCAGGCCAGGCCTGAAGTGTCTGATAATTATTCTGTTGAAGCTAGTTACAGACAGTCTTGGCTGTGTGACAGGGTTCCCCATTGTGCTGGAATATCATACAGTTGTATTGAGGCATCCATATTAGCAGTTTATCTTTCAAAATAGATAGATACACGTGCGCATTAACTGTTTGATTTGGCTGTATAAATGACAAACCAGCACATCCTTTGGTAGAAATGCAGCCCCAGACCATAGGCATTGCAGAAGGACTATGTTTTACTATTGGTTTGACATATCGTGGTGAAAACCTTTCCCCAACTGGCCGACGAACACAAATAGAGTATGATTGAAACTGTCAAATCATTGTCCCATCAGAAAAGAGCACGTGCGACCATTGTTCTGGTGTCCAATTTTCATGGTGTCTGCAAAAAGCAAGCCTATCGGCAATGTTCTTCTTGCTCAGATGGGGTTTGGCTGCTGGTCGATATGACTTGAGATGGAATTCGTCATGGAGACGTCTTTTGATAGTGGTCTTGCTGACAGCAACATGTGGAGGCAGCTGGGCTTCGATCATTGTTGAAGAAGCAGTAGGATTAGCCACTACAATTCGCTTGATCATATTGTCTGTCCTGGGTGTTGTGCATCTGGGTCTTCCTGACCTCTTGCGAGCTCCAAATTGAGCTGTATATGCATATAGTATTATAATTATGTATAGACCTAGTTAATAATATTAATATACAATATTAAATATTATGATGCTATATATTTATTGATATTCCCAGCAATTTTGTTTATTTCTTTACTATTCAGTATTATCACTGATACTTTAAAGTTATTAAAGTAACATTATTAATGCTCATCAAGCTTTATTTTTACTATAGTCTATGGCTAAAAATTTTATTAATATCAATTAATTTTGTAAATTGCTTTTTTAAGTAATCAGACTATTAACAGTACTTATCACTTTATTATCAAATTGTCAATAAGGCATAAATATGAGCTATTAGCAGTTTGGCAGTCATTATTATAATTTTTGTTATATTTATACTTATTTGTAATTATAGACTTGGTCATATAATTGTTCTTATTTATATATTAAAAATTTAATTAAATATAATTACAAATAAAATTTAAAAAAACATAAATATTTTTATTTAAGTTATAATATATGTCAAGAACAACTCAATCATACATACTATGGTTTACATTTATGCAAAGAAAAATCAGACCATTTCGACCTCTTGAATATTAAAGTTTAATTGGTTTGAATCATTTTATTTTTTTAATCAATGTAATTTTATTTTACTTATTTTAAACAATAAATTTCATTTTAAAACATATTATTGAATATAAAGATAAATAAGAATGCTTGTCATTTAAAATGGTTTAGAATTTGATTTTATTTTTTAATCTTTTTTGATCAATAAATAAATAAAATATTTTACTGAAGTGATTTAAATTGTTATGCTATGATGAATCTATTACTATACTAACTAGGTACATTTGTTTATAATTATTACCTATTATAGCTTAATTTTAATACTGCATAAATAATTACATCATTATATTATATAATTTATATATATAATAATAATATGTATTTAATTAAGTCAATACATTATATATTCTATAATTAGGTATTGATAAATATGCATTCACATATGTTTTATATCTTTGTTAATATAATAATTAATAATACAATCTAATTTAATCATAATAAACCATAAAAAGTATTAAACAGTTTTGTACTTTAATTTTACTTATTTCTATACTGGGCTGCCTAAAAATGGTACCCTTCCACTTGTGAAAATATTATGCTGGTCTGAATATGTTTCCCATATTAACTGATAGCTCCCATTATTTCATTATACTGTGCAATTTGATATTGTCAATAGCTTCCACTTATGCTTTAAATAAATGACAGTATGTTCACACTATCAATATTATTCATCATTCTAAAAAGACTTGCTATAAAATTATGTAATGTAAATATACTGTGTATTTATGTTTTCAATGTATTTATATTTTTTTATAAACTATGCTTCTTATCACTAGTGAACTAGTCAGCAGACAGTGTTTAGTACACTTTGCTCTATGTAGTATTGCATATACCAACCACCATTCTTATAGATCAAATAAATTATTTAGAGGTTATAGTTAGGTGCTTTCCACTTCTCAATTTATATGAATAATTATCGAAATTTGGTAGCATTGAAGATATTTGGTTAAATGCTTCTGCTACTTCTGACTGACCTCTTTATCAATTAATGTATTTTGAATATTTAACATTGTTTTATAAATAATGGGCATATTAAGCAGGAACTATTATTAGTATTATTATACATATTAGTGTTTAATATTAAGTCACTGATTTGGATAAAAAAATATAAAAACGTAAAAACGTTTTCCCATTATAATCATATCAGCAGCTAACTATCAATCAACGTTCCTTTACTTTTAATAATTTTCTACTTTATTCTCATGGTGTTTATTATTTTGATTTCCCTATTATACAAGCATTTCCCTGTCTTACAAACTGTAAGCTATGCTTTCAGAACCAGGCAAAAAAAGCAAAGAAACTTAAGTTGTACATAGGGGTCTACAAGATTTTATATTATGGGATATAAGTCCGCACAAGATCTAAAGAAGCTAGGAATAGCTTTAGAGGCAGATTATGTTCTGCTCCATGAGGTTGCAACTGATAAGAGATTCTTTGCATCATGGAAGGAAAGAGAAATACCACTATTTAACTAGAAGCTGTAATTAATGTATAACAAATTTAATAAAATCATAAATACTGTGAATTATAAGTTTATTTATATAATACAATGCACTTATAAAAATATAAAATGAACTATTTTTAAATACAGTTTATTAATTTATTTTTTTAAAGTTAATTACACAGTTTAGAGCCATTGAAAAATTCAGTGAAATTATGCTAAAAAAGTCAAAGAAGAAGAAATCTGACTGACATAAAATACTTACATATTATGTTTTCCTGTTATAATGAAGACCAAATCACATGTTTATAATATAATTATTAAAATGTAATTCTCTAATTTTTCTTTATTTCTGTTTCAAATATATATATATATTTTTTTTAGTAAAATAGTCTTTCATTATAACCATATAATATGTACAACAATAGTTGTCTCTGTTTTTAATAACCATCAAATTTACATAATTAAAATTTTCAAATATAAAGATTTACAAATGTATATAATTAAATAATTTTACTATTTTCACCAGTATCTATTTTTGGCAAATATTATTTATTATAAATTGTTTTAATGTTCTATTTGTAAATGATTTGTTCCATTAATGAAATCAGGGACTGAAATACCATTTATTGTCACATATTATTTGCCAACTGTATGCATCATTTTGTTGATTTGAACCCTTTCTCTAAAATTTGGTTCCTCTATTGGCATTGGTGAGCAGTGGATATGGCTAAGTAGGTATTTTGCAACATACTTAGGAAGGGCAAAAGGGACTTAATTACTTTTTATATTACTATTTTCAGGGTAATTAAAATTATTACATAATCTAAGGAACTGGCTCTGTAGGTCTTTTGCAATATAATTAAGAAAAGCAAAGGGGACTTAACTACCTTTTTATATTACTATTTTCATGATAATTAAATTATTACATAATCTAAGGAACAGGGTTCTCATGTCCTATAAAATTCTGAAAAAGCTAATGAATTATGAAAATAAAATTCCATGTATGACAAATCTTCATAATTTGAAAAACTGTATGTCACCTATGGACAATTGCTAATCCTTGAATTTTACAATAATTTTTTAGTTATTTTAATTTTAAGTCAATTTACATCTAATTTTGATATTACATTCAAGTTATTATAACTTTTTAATTTGATTTTTAAATTATTATTATCTTATAAGAGCTGAATTTTATTTATTCATAAGAATATGTTAATTAGATTTAATATATTTATGTGTGCAAGATTAAATAAATAAAATACATATATTTTATACATAATTTAATTAATTTATTTTTTGTTATTTTACTATGTTATGGTATTTTTTCTCCTATGGAAACCTATAGCATTTTATAAATATTTACTGAATATATTGTCTAAAATTCACAATATATCTTTTTAAGTTTATCTGCATTATTTGAAATTATTGATCTGATTTGGATCACTTATTTTTTAAGAAATATAAGTGTTTAAAATATATTAATTTAGGGGTTTTGTTTAATAAAATGAAGACATTGTCTGAAATGACATATCAACTATTTTTCAAATTTATACTTGTCAAAATTTATTTAAAAAATCGTTATTTTGTTAATTTTTTAATTTAGTTTTGTTAATTTTGTTAATTTTGCTACTGTAGTACATTTTAATTTAGCTATTGTAACATTATTGACGTTGACAAATGGTTTACAATGTAACAAAATTGACATAATATTGACATTGTTATTGTAATATATATATTTAAGCTATATATCATTTAGTTTTTTACAATGTTTATAATGATGTTAAATACAATCTTTTATTTCAGATATTTTTATCATGGCTCTATCCAGTAGTTTATCTTTTCTTCTCTCCTCGACAATTGCACTTCTCATTTTTGCGGGAATGCAGGTGTTTAAAACTAATTTAGCTGGTCGTGAGATTTTCACAATTGTTGGCGGATTTCTTGGAAGTTCTCTCTTCATTTTTCTTTTGACGGTACATTTAATGTAATTATTTTTAAAGTAAACTAGATAAGTAATCACTATTTTCCACATAACAATATTTTAATAATTAATTCAAACAAATTACTACTATTTAAAAAAATATAAAGTATTTGTATAGTACAAGTAATATACATTAATAAAACCAATGCATTAACTAATGTAATTATGTAATTACTTACATAAATTACATTTAATTTAGTTATTAAAATAATTGTAATAGGGTCTAATTATAGCAATTTAATATAATTAAATAGTTACAGAAAACATGGTCAATGAAAATATGTGAGTCCACTATGTATTGGATACTTGTACATTATATGTTCGAACCTTGATGTTTTGCAGACTTTTAATTGTCACAATTCCGATCAAGGCTAATAATACAGTATATCTATGCTGACGTCGATAATCAATTTAATATAGCGGTTATGGGATTAGTGTGCTCGGTTAACTTTTCAAAGTGTTAAAGTTACTCGATTTTATCGAGGTTATTTAAATATAGTAGGACTGACTTTATGACATCACCCATGTCTTCTGATTTGATATCTAATTTTAAAAGCAAAATATGTACGACATATAAAACATTTCTTGTCTAGATTGTAAGTATTAAGTAATGTATCAAAAACTGCTTTTCAAGATATATTTTAGATTTAATAGGATGTCGTGAAACTGCATATTATATTATTATGATACACATAAAAAATTTGTTTTTAAATAGTTTATAATATTTTATTTGTTTACTTTAGTACACAAATAACTTCATTCTTATTTTTTTTCAGGCCGTTAACAACTTAGAAAATGCTCTGTTTGGTAGAAGTTTTCAGGCTCAATTTTTTCCTGAAGGTATTTGTAATTTATATGTTCTGACGGATTAATATTCACGAATACAAATGTTTATGATTATTATTTGTGTTACTTTTTTCAATATTTTCTCTGATAATGCCGTAGATATTCAGTAAAATTAGGTATTCTATGTATACCTTCAGTGCTATTCATATAAATAATAATTATTATTTGAAATATACAAAATAAAGAGAGTGAGTAACGTAAAATTGATTCACAATTATTTGGCAAGGTGCATTACTTAATATTATGCTTATATATGATGTAGCATCACTTAATTGTAAACTTTTATTTAATTCTGATTATTTGGTTGCTTATAATATTGGTAGTTTATTAATTATGGCCAAAACAAATTCTATTGAGCCGAGCCACTATATATATTTCAATTTAATTTATCTTACATTGTTATTTGATTGTTTTTCTAACTATTTAGTTTTCATATATATTATAACACACTTTAGGAATTATGTATTGTTGACTATATACCTACAGATAAATAGTCTACAATACATAATTCTGAAAATGTGTTTAATGGTGTTCAATCTGCATAAATATAATAATTAAAATAAATGATTATATAACCAATATGAGTGTAATGTCCCGTAAACTACTTTAAATCGGACTGTAACATTTGTTTGAGATTCCTTGTATTGTATGAGATAGTGATTAATTTTAGTTCTATTTTAATAGGTATTTCTGTTTGTTTGGTATAGACCGTTGTTGACTCTTTAGGATTGTTTTAAACTTCATAATTAACACCTTATATATTATAACTAAAACATAGGCATTTTTTTAATTTTTGAACATTTAATTCTTTACCATATTTTTAAAATTATTTTCCCAAACCGAATGAATTTTTACTCTAGTAGGAAAGGTTGTTTAATACTATTATTCATAATTTTATTTTTTGTTTTAGTTATTGGCTGCCTTATTGTGGCTTGCTTTGCATCTGGTCTTGTTCATCGCGTCTGCGTAACAACTTGGTGAGTTGTATTCAGGGTATTTACTGCAATTTACTGCTTTTTGTGTGCGTTATAAGCTAGACTGCCGATAAATGCTGACAAGGTGTTAAATTAATTTTAAAATACTTATAATATGGGTCTTTTGGTAGAAGTGTTATTATGAAAGTACAAATTGAACCATCTCCCCACTGGTAAACTTTTAAAACTATGTTTTTTTCTAATCTTAGTTAAAATTGATTGTATTGACATGTATAGACATGTTAAAAATATATGACAATATGATAAAAACGAAAAAGTAATGATATAAGTACCAAACATAGCCATAAATTTCAATTTAAAATAGAACGGCTATTAGTTTACAAACTAAAATTATTAAATGTATAGTAAGTAATTGAAAGTAAGTATTAGTCATTTATCCCTAAATGATTAAAAATATTGTGAATTTTTTTTTATGCAAATTTTATTAATTTTAGTTGGCTTCCCTTCAAAAAATGTGGCAATCTTTTAAACTGATCATTCTATAAATACAGTTTTGGTGTCTGATTTATTTCGACATAACAATTCAATATATGTTTCTTTGAGTACCTCATACATATGTTGTCATATTACATAATTATTTTTTTAAATAAATGCGCCATGTCATATTTAATAGGATACTTACTTCAAAATCAAGTTTAACAGATTAATTAACTTTTATTTAAATAAAATGCCATTGAATTATTTAAATAATAAATTAAGTTAATTTATAATGACAATTTATTTTATTCATTTGGATATAATTTCATTCATAATAAATTTATCTAAGTTTTAAAAATAGCTATGAATCTATTTACAGTACGTCCCATAAGTTACAACGACTTTTTATAAAAATGTGTGCATAGAGTTACAAAGTATCTATTGATAGTTA